>QYSG01005670.1:0-37350 GCA_003988875.1 Lachnum nothofagi
TATAAATTTTATATAATATTATAATATATTAAATTTTTTGTTTTTTTAAATTAATAATAAAATTAATAAATTTATATTTAAATATTTATTTAAATTAAAAAAAAAATATATATATATATATTATTTATAAAGTTTTATTAAAAAACTATAATTTATTTAATAAAAAAATACTATAAAAATTAATATTTTTGGAAATTAGTATTTATAAATATTATTATTAATATTAAAATAAAATAAAAACTTTGGAAAAGAAAAAATTAGCAAAAATCTATTTTTAAATTAAAAAATAAAAATTTAGTTTTAATTAACTATAAAAAACAAAGTTTATTTATAATTTTTTAAAATTAAAATATTAATAATGTTTTTATATTATTATAATTATTATTATATAAATTATTATTAATTTATAATTATTATATTTAAAAATTATTATTATTAATATATTTAATTTTTTAATTTTATATATTATATTTTAAATTTCAAAAAATAAAAAACTATAATTTTTTATAAAAACTATTAATAATATAAGTTTAAATAAATATATAATCGATAGCAAGCAATAACTTATAGTATATTTAAATTTTTAAATTTGAATCTTTAATTAAAACAGCTGATATATTAAAGCCAATATAGTTAAATTTATAAAATAATATATAAACTTAAAAATAAAAAAATTATAAATAATTTTTAAAACAGAAATAATTTATAAATTATATAGAAAATTTATTAAAAAAATAATATAATAATATTATATATATTTAAATAAATTAAATAATAAATATAATAAATATAATTTATTATTTTTATTAAATTTTAAATTTTATTTATAGAAAAACTTTAAGTTTTTTATTAAAGCTATAAGTAATATTAATAATTTTAAAAAAGTAATGGCAAAATTAAAAAAAAAAAACTTAAAAAAACAATAATAAATTTATTTAATAAATAATAATCTCTAAGAATAGTTTTGATTTATTAATAATAATAATAATAAAAACTTAGAATATAATTTTTTTTAGTAAAAATTAAATTTATAATAAATTAAAATACTAAAGAAAATTTAAAAATAAAATATAAAAATTAATAAAAATTATAAAATAATAAATCTTATTATTAGTAAAAAAAATATAAAATAAATAAATAATAATAATATTAAAGCCGATTTAAATATTATAAAAATTATTTTTAATAATTTAAAAATAAAAAAAAAATAGAAAATTTTATATAAGCAAAAAAAAAAGTTTTTAAAAATATTATAAAAAAATAATAATATTGTTAAAATTAAAAATAAAAAAATTGCAAAATAACTAAAAGTAATTTTTATAAAAACTAATATTTGCATATAAGTACTATTAATATTAAAAACAAATAATATTAATTTTATAAAAATAATAAATTTAAAGTTATTTCAAAGCAATTCTAAGCTTTTAAATAAAGTTATATTTAAAAACAAATACTTAGTTTAAAAAAAAAATAAATATAATAAAATAAATTAATTTATATATAATTAAAATATATAATTATTTTGGTTTTATATAAACTATAAATAATTATATTTTTTTAATAATATAAATAAAATTATATTTAATATTTAATTTTTTAATTAAACTTTAAATAATATTGCTTATATATTAAATTTTATTAGGGGATTATCTCTTTTTTTGGCCTTATACACTATATAGTCTTATAGTAAGCATTAAGTCAAAATTGGGAATTTGGCGTTACAAAAAGATTATAAGGTTATTCATTAAATACAAATATTAAATAAAATATATTTTAAAACAAAATCTAGCCGAATTTATATTAAACCTATTATATAATGGAAAAATAAACAAATCGAGTTTTCTAATATGATAATAGAAAATAGGGGAGGGAAGCTGTTGCTCCAATGTATCAAAGAAGTCACTCGTATGGAAGAAGATTCTAAAGATTATTTGTAAAAGCAGGAGAGTCTAGTGTTGTGTTATAAAGAGACTACGTATCTTCTGAGCTTAGAAACCTCCCTGAGTCGTAATTCGTCGGTATCACTAATATGCGTATGCGGGAGATGTTAGCATCTATATCGCTTCAAAAATATTTTCTATTGTGGTTTATATAATATAAAACGAAAGGATATAGTAGTAGTAGTATTTATTTTACGGCCGCAGGCCGTGACTAAGCATGCATCCTGCCTATCCCTATAGGGCAAAGGCCGCCAGGGGTTGAGCCCTGGGCATCAGATCTATCTAGAGACTATATAGAGTAATAATACAGGAAGAAACTCCAAAACGCATATACACCTCGTTCCGGTCGTTGAGATATTACCTTAAAGTAGGGGTTATTACAACTGCCCGCTGCAGGAGGTCCAACTGCTCCCCGTGACCTAGCCTATACTCCAACGCTAAAATTTAGAAAAACCAAAAGAAAATTGAATTAGCTATAAGCTGGGAATCTGGTGACGAGGGCAGATATCCTCAAAAAAATTGGTTTTAATAAGCCAGGCTGCTAATTCCTTAGCCCCCTTACGGGATCCAAGTAAAGCAGGGATGGCTATACACGGGGGTCTAGGGAGGCGCGGGGTTCGCCGTCTAGCTTTCCGGCAGAAGAAGAAGTGAAGAGGAGTCTTGCGACCTCCACAGCTGCAAAACAAACAGGCGTCCTAGTGATTAAAGCGTTCGTGGTAAAGGGCAAAGTCCCCATGTCCCGTCCTAATTGCTAATAATCGACCTTTTGTAAAATCCTATTCTATTTAATACGCTATTAAGGCTATATAAAAGCATTAATTATATAATTTAGGGTTAGTTATTTTTTTTTAGAATTATATTATTTATTTTTAATTTTTAATTTTTAATTATAATAAAAATAAAAACTTATATTATAATTTTATATATAATTTTATTTATTTAATTAAAAATAAAAATATTTTTAAATATTCAAATATTAATTAATATTTAATCTATAGATTTTTAGGCTTATAGTTTTATTAATTATTTTATTTTATTTTAAGGCTTTTTATATATTAATATATAATTGGCCTAGCGTTTCTTTTTTTAGATTTATACTTATAATTATATTTATTGTTTTTTATAAATTATTTTTTATATATTAGTAATATAAAGTTTTTTGTTATTTTATAAAAAGAAAGCAATATAATTATTATATTTCTTTCTATATTATTTAAATTATAACTTATAGCTTTAATTAAATTTTTGTTATTAGAAATATATAAATTTTATTTTATTTTTTATATTTAGTGGTTTTTTTAAAGCTATATTTTATTTATAAACTTAAAAATAATTAATATTATATTAAAAATCATTATTATAAATAAATTTTAATATTATATTAAAAAGTTTTTTAAAAAAACTAATATAATTATAAATATTAATTTATTAATTAAAAAATAACTTAATTTTAATTTTAAAATTATATTAATATATTTTTTAATATATTTTAATTCTTAAAATAACTTAAAAAAATTATTTATAGATTTATAGAAAGTATTATTTATATAAATATTAAGCTTTCGCCGAAGAATGACCATGCTTTCCTTTCCCCGCAAGGAGCCTCCCTAGTAATCGACCTAAGAAAGAACGGGGGAGCTTGAGTTCTTCTGGACACCTAGGTATTAAAGTGATCCCGAGATCTTGGTACATTAGCACTTTGGCACAAGCCAAAATATATATAATTAGGAGAAATTAATACTAATTACCTAGAAATTAATTGGTTTAGAATATTTATATATTTTATATATTTTATAATTTTTATTATTAATATAAATTTATTAAAATTACTATATTAAGAATTATTTTTATATTAATATAAATATTTATTTAATAAAAACTTTAGCGATTTTATATATATATTAAAATATAATTTATATAAAATTATAAAAATTATAAAAATTATAGAAAGCTATAGAATATATAAAATATATAGATATTCCAAGTTATTTATATAAATAAAGTACAAAAGCGCTGATGTAGGTTTACGGAGCTATTGTTTGCCAGAGGCCATGCAAGGCCTTGGGAGTTTGAGCCTTTGCCCGCGCTTTAAAGAGGCGTATGAAAATCCTATAAGGGCGGGGGGAGGGAGGAAGGCTCCTTCATTAGCTGCTAGATCAGCAGCCTCATTTCCCGGGACCTTAAAATGTCCAGGGACCCAGCGGACCTGAATAGAACCGGGTAGGATATATGAAAGCCTTGTACGCCTAGTCGAGGTAAAAGCAAGCATAGCAAAAGAATTAAATATCTTTTGAGGCGACCCGGCCGAGGGGGACAGAAGGCAAACTGCCACTTCTAAATTATCTAAAACCCAAAAATTAGTAACGAAACGGGTCGAGGGGCAGCTTAAGGCCGCCTAAAGGCCCCTAAGTGCAGCTTCAGCTTCTGCTTCAAAGACCTCTTTATTATAGCCTAGAGAAAAGGTTCCCCATATGATCTGCCTAGTAGCTTAGTAGCCTACGAACCCTCCTCCAGTTCGTTTATCAGTTAGCTAGAAGCCATCTAAAAAGACGGCAATATCATATAAAAGAAGTATTTATAAGAAAACTTAGAAGTCGGTTGCAGCCTATACTTTGGATCGTCCATAAGGACCTGCAATTCGGGCCATCATAGCCTCTCTTATTTCCTTGTAACGATTAGTCTTTCGGCTAAGCACTCTTAGCATAGATCTTTTAGTAATCTATTATACATAAAAACAACTTTGTATTTTTATAATTATTTTTATTATTTTTATTTTTATTTTTTATTAAAATATTTATTTTAATTATATATTAATATAATATTTTTAAATAATTGTTTTTTATAAATTATAAACCTAGTTTTATGCTTTTTATATTATTTAATATTAAAATAAATTTTATAAATAAAAATCCAATTATTTCTAATAATTCCTTTTATTAATATTAAATAATAAATAATTTATTAAATCTTTTAGTTTTTTTTCTATTAATAATAATTTTACAAATTCTAAATCTAAAAATAGTAGAAACCTTAATTTTTAAAATAATAAAAATTTCTAAGATTTAAATAACATTATATATTTAAATTATTTTATTTTTTAGTCATTTTTCTTTATAGCTTTTAATAAAAACCAACGGTAAAAAATCAAAACTATTGCTAAATTATTTTTTTATACTTTATTATATATAATTTATTTGTCAATTTCATTAAAATCTTATTTTTTAAATTTTTTAAATTTTTTAAATTAAAATTAAAATTATTTAAACCACTTATATATTACATTTTTTAAATAATATACTATATGCATTTTTTTTGTAATTATTTTTGCTATTATTAATATAATAAATTCTAATAATAAATTTTTTTTTTAATAAATATAAAATAAATATAAAAAAACAAAAACAAAAAACATGCAATATTAAAGCTTATATAATTATTATTTTAAATTATAATTCTATTCCTAAAAAATATATTACAAATAAAAAAATAATCATTAATATATAATTTTAATTTAAAATTTAATATAATATTAAATATAATAATTTAAAAATATTAAAAATATTTACTATTGTTTCTTAAAACTATATTAAAATCTTTAAAATCTTTTTTTTAATTATTTGGCATTTATATATATTTATAATAGCTTTGGCGTTATTTTTTTTATTTAAACTAAACATTAATAATTTTTTAAATAATTTATTATTAATATTATTAATAAAGCTTATAATAAAATTTTTTTTTATTAAAAATAAAAATAAAAATAAAAACTTTAAGTTTATTAAGCTTATTTTTACTGTAAAAAATCTAATCTTTGTTATTTTTCTAATAAATATTTTAAAATGAATTATGAACTTTATAAGAAATATAAATTTAAAACTAGTTTTAAATTTATATTTTAAAATCAAAAACAAATTAAAATTTTTTTTTTAAATATTCAAAAATCTAATAATAAAAATCCAAATATAAAATTTATTATTTAAAAAAGATATTTTTATATTTTATTATTAGCCTTTTTAAAACAAAATTAACTTACTTAATATTAAATTTTATATTAATTTAAATATTAAAAATAATCTTAAAATCTTTATTTTTATTATTTAATATATTACTAAAATTTATTTTTTTATAGTTTGTAATTGCTTTTTGTAAATAATAGTATTTTAAAATATATTTATAATAATTTATTATATTTCCAAAATTATAAACTTATTTTTTGTTTTTTTATTATAAATATTACAAATAATCCAATTTGTTTTTTAGGACCAGGAACTATAATAATTTATATTTATTTATAAAATGGATTAATTAGAAAATTTACTTCTTTATTCTATTAATTTTTTTTAAGATAAAAGCATTTTAACGCTAAAGGCAATATTATTAAAAAAATACCTTTAAAGTCAATTAAATAGAAAAAAAAATTTATAAACTAGCCGTTTTTTAAAACCTTTTTATTGTTGAAAACGATTTATATTATTTATATTTTGTAATATAACTTTAGCTTTTTGCTATTACAAAGATTAATATTAATTTAATTTATTGATAATTTGAATATATTAGTTTTAAAATATAAATTTTATTAATATTAACAGTATTATAAAAATTATTCGTTTTTATAACCCTTATAAACAAAATTAACCTATTAAATTAATTAATAAAAAACTTTAATATTATAAAATTAAAAATAACATTAAAACTTATATTAATCTATTTATAATTACTTTAACTAAAGTAAAAAGCTTTAATTATAAAGCCCTATTCACTGACAACGCCTTTTGTATTTTTTATTTATAAAAATAAAGCATTTAAATCCATAAAAAATTATATTAAATATATTAAATTTTAATAAAATTTTAATAATAATATAAAATATTCTCTTAAATAAATTCATAAATTTACTAAAAATATAAATTAATAAATTAAAACTTTTATTTTATATAATTTTTATTAAAATAAAGTTTTTAAATATAATATTTAAATCCTAATATTTAAATCCTATATTATTATAATTAATAAAAATATTCCAAAGTTTTTATAGCCAACAATTACTTAAACTATAGTTTATATTATTAATTATATTTCTATTAATATTATTAATAAAGTTATTTTTTGGTAATATTTTATAAATTAAATTTATTTTAATAAATTTTCTTATATATTTTTTATTTTTTATTTATAAGTTTTAAAAAACAAAGTCTATATTTTAATTTAAAAAAAACATTGAATTATTTTTTGCAAAATATTCCCTTATATTAAAGTTAATATTTTTATTAGTTATAAAAATAATAATATATATTATATTTATATTCTTAGTTGCTTAAATTCATTTTTTAATAAAATCATTTAATATTTTTTATATATATTTTAATAAAATAAGTTTTAATTATTTATTTTATTTTCTAAAAATTAAATTATTAATAATAAAATTAAAGTTTTTAATAAACTTTAAAACATAAATTTAAAAATCATCCAATTAAATCTAAAATAGGATTTTTATTTCTATTCCTAAATTTAATTATATTATTTAATTTTAAATTAAAGTCTTTATTTGAACTATTTATAACAATAAATATTAATTAGGATTTTATTAAAAATATTAAAAATATTATTATGCCTCTATAGCTACTGTAGACTTTAATTTATTTTAATAAAACTAAATAAAAAACTACTATTTTATATAAATATTAATTTTTTAATAAAAAAACCTTAAACTTTTATTAAAAAAAATATACTTTTTTATTAGCTAAAATATTCTTAAAATATTTTATTTTTAAAATTAAAAAAAATAATAATAATAATATTTTTAATATAAAAAATTTAATTGTAAAAGTTTTTTATAAAAATTTTCAAAATTTTCAAATTAAATTAAATATAATAAATATTATTTTATTTATAATAATATTTATAAATTTAATAAAGTTTTTTTATAAACTAAAATAATTACCATATTTATAGTAATTTTGTATTAAAAAAATAATTATAATATCAAAATAATTATTATTATTTACATTAATGATTTTTTAATTATCGGCCTTGATTATAAAGCTATTAATATTTCTAAAACAAATATTTTTCAAAAATTCAAAATGGAAAATATAGGTATTATATAATATTTTATTGGTATTTGCATTATTTATAATGGGAAAAAATAATTTTTTGCTAATGCCTATATTAAAAAATTACGTAATAAATACAAAATAAGTAATTGCTATTTTACCTTTATTTCTATGGATACAAATGCCAAAACTATTTTTTTTTTTTTTTAAAAATAACTTTATTTAATAATTACTTATTTTATTAATTTATAATTAATTTAATTTATTTATTTTGTTATTTATATATATTTTAATATTATTTTTAATATTAGTATTTTATTTTGTTTTTTTTCTAATCTTTTATTTATATATTTAAAAGCAATTTATTAAATATTTTAATATTTTATAAAAATCATTTTTTTTATTTTAATATTTAGAAAAAGGCTTCAAAGCAATAAAACTCAATTAATTGGCTTTACCGACTTTAATTATATAAATTATATTACTACCAAATTTTCTATAAGTGCTTTTATATTTTTATTGGTTAATTGCACTTTTATATAAATATCTAAAAAATAAACTTTTATAATTCTATTAAATCCCAAATTTAAATATTATATTTTAAAAAAAATAATTTACTAAACTATATAAATTCTTTAAATTTTCTTTAAATTTAAATATAAATTTAATAATGCCAAAAATATAATTTTATTTTGTAATAATATTAATATTGTTTTTTTAGTTTAAAATCCTAAGTTTTATATTAAAACCAAATATATTAAAGTTTAATAATATTAAATTAAAAATACTATTATAAATAAACTTATTAATTTTTAATATATTGCTATTATTAATAATGCAGTAAATGGCTTTATTAAGTTTTTTTTTAAGTTAATATTTAATAAATTCCTTTATTAATTAAACTTATAAATATTAAAAATATAAAATTAAAAAATATATTAATAATTAATTCTTTGGCTAAATATTTTTAATATAGATTTTTTGGTAATTTATTATATATAAAAACAATTCCGCATTTTTGTAATTAATCTAATAACTACTGCTTTTACTTTCCATTGAAATGCCTACTTTAATCGTACGCTAGCATAACGCCTCCGAATACCTATCTTCTATATTCCTGAATACTCCACGGGGGGTCTTGAAGGGGGTTGACCTGCTCTGAGACCGGGAGGGAAAGGATACGGCGGGCGAAGCGCGTGGTAGGGCGGCCTAGGCGTCTAATCTTTTCGGCTCTTTTACGGAGAGGATGGTATGGATCAAGCCGGCGAAGGCGGACTGATGCCATAAGTGCAATTTGATTAAGCTCGATTTCAGGAGGTAGGAGTCCCGATTCACGATATAGTACAGCTATAGGTGTCGTGCAATAAACCGGCAGGATTGCCCTTGCACCAGCCAGGACTACCTTCCTCAAAGTATTTAGGTGTCTATCGACTCGATTAGAGACAGTAGTAGTTCCCTTCGGTCGGGTACGGCCAGGCCGCCAGGCTTCAGCTCCGTAATAGGCCTTGCGAAGTACGCAGGCCGTAACTGCTTGTCGTAGCAAGTAGGGGGATACGCCACGGACCGTATTTCCAAGAGATCGGAGGGCTTGAGCCACGATAAGGGCTTTGGCCGCCATTTCTATATTATGCCATTTGAAGGTTAGTCTTTTATCAAACAGGATCCCAAGCCAGCGGAGATATGGTCGCTCGGTGCTTTCCGATACCATAATAGGGCCTACTGATATTGAAGGCGTTGTCGAGGGGTCTTGGTCCGCTTTATGTCTTGAGAAATGTATAAGCTCTGACTTAGCAGGCTCAAAGGTAATCCCTTCGTTAGCCCCCCAGTCTAGGGTTTCACATATGGAGTTTGACAATACTTGGCTATTTGCCTCAAGAGACCTAGAAATAGCAAGGAGGGCTACATCATCTGCATAGCCGAATCTAGTACTGGGCCTGCCGAGCTTAACGAGAGGAGCAAGATAAAGCATAAATAAGATAGGGGAAACAGGCGAGCCTTGAGGTAGTCCACATTGTATTTCTGTGTTGGGTCCTGTCTCTCCGTCTAGCCTGATTTGAACTGACCGGCCCGTAGCAAAAGAGGCCACCCATCGGACCAGATTATCCGGCCAGCCCTGTTCTCGTAGTCGTCTGGCTAGGCGCCCAGGAAGAACTGCGTCAAAAGCTCCTTTGACGTCGAGGGTAATAAGAGATGCTGTATAGCCCTGTCCAAGAGCCTCTTCAACATCATGAGTCAAACAAGTGGTGAGATCAACTGCAGAACGTAGAGGGAGTGCACCGAACTGCTGGCTAGTTAAGACCTTGAATTTGACTGCGATCCAGGCTAGATTACGAGCTATAAGCCGTTCATGGCCTTTGCCTAGGACTGATAGTAAGGCAATTGGTCTATAAGAACGAGGAGAGGATCGGTCGGCCTGATTAGGCTTCTGGATAATGGCTAGGACAGCCTGTCGGAAGCATTTTGGGTGGTAGCCTATCCGCAAACAGTTTTGGTATAGGAAATAGACTCGGTCTTTAATCAAGGGCCAGGCCAGTTGTAGGATAGCTGTAGGGATCTCGTCTTTTCCAGGGGCGGTATTCCCAGCTTGTAGAACAGCACGTTCGTTGTCCGTGATGCTAGCTATGGGGAAGGGGAGGGCTGTACTAGAGACTACTAGAGCATCTAGGGGAATATCGCCCGCTTCTGCCTGATTCTGGAGGAGGTTCTTGGCCAGGACAGTTCTCTTCTCCAGGAGAGTAGTAGCCAGAGGCTGGTCGGGTAGCTGAGGGTCTTTAAGTGGAGGCGTCTGAAAACAGCCTGTTGATTTGTGCCATTTACTCATACTAAAGACATCCTTGGCCTAGGAGGCTTGATCTAGCTTAATACGCCAATATTGGATTTTAGCACGCCGAATAGTTTTACGAAAGTCCCTTTTGGTATAGGTACCGCTGTGATATAATTGCCGAGATTGTGAGCAGTCGGCATTCCACCAGGGCTGTCCTATTCGTGTTCCAAGTGAACTTTTGGCGGCGCTTTGATATGCACTAGCTAAGGTAGTGGTGAGACTAGTAGCTAAAGAGTCCAGGCCGTCTTTGGTCGCATCTACATCAGCTATACCTCCTAGATTAAGGGCTAGCTGGGAAAGAAAAAGTGATTGATTAAGAGTGTTGAAGCGTAGCCGGCTTATAGGGTCTATACACCTTTCGTCTATTGGAATAATGGATAAAAGCGGACGGTGGTCGGATGTAGCATCTAGGTCATAAGCTATTGTAGTAGTAGCGCCTGCAAGCGCTAACGGGCTTGAGACAAGAGTAAGATCGAGGACATTCCCTTGGTTATGGGTAGCCTGGTTTAATTCTGATAATAAAACTAATTGAGTATCATCAAGCCAGGATGTAAAAGCCTCTGCAAAAGGAGAAGGACTCTGCCTAAGCGAGGGCTGCCATCTGGGGTGTAAAAGGTTGAAATCGCCAGCCAGGAATATAGGTTGTAGAAATAAAGTAGAAGAAAGCTGGATTAGTGCTTTTGCAGCTTCTCCAGCCCGGGTAGAGCCTACTCCAGCGTTATATATATTAACAACTAAGGTTGCGGGACCTCTACGGGAGGCTATATGTAGGAATAGTAAATCAGGGGAGGCAACTAAATCGCTGGCAAGGGGTCGGATCTGGGTAATATATAGTCCGGCCCTTTTGCGGATATACGAAAGAACTCTTGGACGGCCGGCAGTTCAGTCGTCTATCGGAGTATAGCATTCGTATTGAGGGTGGTGTTTGGTAATACGCCTGGAAAGATCTTTGTAGATATATGGCTCTTGTACTAAGAGAATATCTATGTTTCCGGTAAAAGCATGTGCCAATGTTATTTCATGTGGTATAGGACCTCTGCCTACATTGATCTGGAGAAGCGTAAGAGGTTTTGAAGGGGGAATAGGATATCTGTTCATCCTTGTCGGCTAGAAAGCAAGTCAAACCGATTACCGGGTGAAGAAGGCCGGTCCTGAAAACGGACGGCTCGGGCTGTAGGGGGAGGACGCTAAGGGGGAGAGTCGGAGGAAGGGGTCGACGGCCGGGTAAGGAGGCTAGGTGTTTTTGGGGTCCCGGGGGCCGTATCCAGGGCCGGGGAGGGAGACGTCGCCATGGTAATATCTACTATCATCTGGTCACTGGAAGTGTAAGTGCAGCCAGCTTCCATCCGAGTCCGAGCATATTCAGCTGAGCAGGACGAGCGTATTTCTGATTTCTGAAGCTTGGTCAGGGTATTTCCGGGCCGCAAGCGGAGGGGGCAGTCTGCGGCATCTGCAGGATGAGGGCCATGGCAATGTAGACATCTGGGGGGGCAGCCGCAGAGCCGGCATTTCGGGGGCCTAGCACAGGACCGAGTATTATGCTACATCCAGCAGCGATTGCACTGGACTACGGTAGTCTTGCGAGGCAAGAAAATAAATGTAGCTACAATACCAAAGAGGTGTAGTCGGCGAGGGATGGTAGCTAGAGTTCCTTCGGGGAAATTGACAAACCAGCAAAAGTAGGAAAGGGTTGAGTTTGAAACGCTGAACGGGGTCTCAATCACAGAGGACGGAGAGAGCCCAGTAGCTTCTAAGACTGTCTGAGCCATTGCTTGCGAGTCTACCGGGACTAGCGTATAGCTGCCACTAGTTGTAATTTGACCAATATTCCTGGGAACGTTTGTTACGCGGTACGAGACCCAGCGGGAGGCTCGTTCCACTGGGCAGTGACCAAAAAGCTGGATATGGTGTCCCTTCTGGCCTCAAGGGCCTTGAGGGAATCAGAAGTAGTAGGGCAGAGGGCAAAGCCGGTCTTAGTAGCCTGAACTTCTTTAAGAAGGGAGCCTTCGGATCCCAGGCTGACGCGTAGGCTGGACAGGACAGCGTAGCCTTGCATGTCACGAGCTGGGTGACCATTGGGTAGGCGGACAAAGAGGCGGTTGTTAGGTGAGGGTTCCTTTTGAAGGCGTTTTCTAGGGATTGTAATTGAGGGTGTTTTGGTCTTGGGGGTTGTCTTGGCGGGGGCGGGGGCGGGGGCGGGGGCGGGGGCGGTGGAGCTGACAGCCGTGGCACAGGTCGACTGGGCTAGTCCAGAAGATGGGCGAGTAGGAGGGGGCGTGGGTGGGTCAAACATCTGTTGGGGAATCTGAGCCTCCGAAACTGTTTTGCCTGAGACAAAGGCCTCAAAGTGGCGCTGGGCAATTGAGGAGAGTTCAAGATTAAGCGCATTAAGTGCGTCTAGGAGGTGTGGCGGGAGGCTGGCGGACGAGCGTAGGTGCGTGTCTAGGAGAAAGGTAATAGGGCCGAAAAGCTTATGTCCTTCGGCTGCCCTCTTAGAGGCAGCCTGTATAGTATGGTCAAGCGCGGCCTGTAGAGACATGTCTATATGGGTGCATAGAGACGCGTCAAGACGCGTAGACAGGCCGTGTTTCGGCCCAGAGGGCTTAGAGAAGGGGAAATAGAAGCAGTGCAACGGTCGGGACTAAGGTCGACGCCGGTCTTTATCGTATTTTTGCTTGCGAAAAGGGAGATGTGTCTGTGTACTTATCGATCGAGTGCGGCACTCGTACCACGAGGCTTTGAGGGAGGCAGCTTGGCTATTGTCACATGACTCAAGCGAGCCCCTATCCGTCCAGACGCCATTCGAGTTCGCGAAGGGATCAAGCTGCCAGAAATGCGAAGGCTAAGACTTTAATGGAAGGCAAAGCAATATAATTTGTGCTAGACAATGTGTGAAAACGAAGACACGTCACACAAGCCTCTAAGCCCCATATTCACAACCCTCTTGATGCTCCAACGAACAGCGCCCCACCTAGAGGTATATCTTCAAAGCCAGCCGGCTTTTCTTCTTTACGTATTCGCTTAAGAAACCTCATCTTGACATGAAACATCCAGTCTTCCTTTGCCGGCCAAGCATACCTAAACAACAGTATATCATCAGCGATCCTAGCAATTCAGTCCTCCGCCCAACCTCCACTAAGAAGCCAGAATCGCATCAATGTCCAGACCCGGACGCAGACAGTCGAGGATCCGTGTTATTGCTATCATGGTAAGATATAGCCAGCAAAGAAGCATGCAGCCCACTCCTTGTCTCAATGGCGCCTCGCCAGTACGCCAGCCTTGCTCCATCATCCAGCATCTTCTGGTTGACGAGAAGCCCAGGAATAGATATTGTAGCCCAGTCTATGGCCTCCATGAGGACTCCGAATGTAAATTCCCGCCGATGTCCTGCCATATTAGGCTCGAATGTGAAACAGCTCTCCTGGTGCTCGCCGATCGATCTGCAACGCACATATCCCCGACATCGCTCGAAAAGAAATTTTAACGGTAATCGAGCCTGGTAGAAGAAGACGACCTGTGCCAGCTGCTTGACAGCGGAGCTCTGCCTGGACTTCCTCCTGTGAGCGCCCTCGCTGTCTCCAAAGATTTCCGTGCTGGATAACGATCCCTCGCAAAGTGATAAGGGCCTGAAGAAGAGGAGTAGGAGCCTCTACTTCTAGATTATATGTTGCTTGCGAGATTAGCTCGGTAGGGAGAGATGCGCGCGCGCGGGTTTTGGCTTTGGTGAGAGAGGTGAGCGTAAGAGGAGGGCGGACGGGGCTGAGGGAGAATGTCGAAGCTTGAGAACGGGACGTTGGCGGAGGGGCTGTAGCGGCAAGAAGAGGATCTGGTAAAGTTGCTCTCGAGCCTGTTTGAAAGTGAGCCGAAGCTGATGCTTAAAGTATCTTTGTTGGACGTGCATCTCCTGGGGTTATGTTGGACCTTTCTGCCACGCTTGATAACCTTTCTCTTCCTCACAGAAGCCTGGCCCTGCGTGGCAGTGCGCCGCCCGGTGGTTGGCCTCATCGCTGGATCGTGGCTACGGATGACAACATACGGTCTGCTGCGAATCTGAGGCTGAGGCTGTCCCGGGGATAGGGACGCGGCTGTTGGAGTGCAATACAGCCTTGTGCGGGGTCGGCGGCGGGGCACAGCGCTCGAGGTGATAGTGGTTCAGGGTGTGAGAATACGTTTCCATTCACTTGAACGGCAGACCCCATGACCCCGTAGCCGACTCGGCTGGCCGCCCACAGCCTTCTTTTCGGATTTCTCGCGGAAACTCTTTCAGCCTCCCATCATCAATCGCACCACTAGAGGGCATCATCACATCTATCAAACATCTCTGCCTCTCAACCCATCGGCTCCACCAGCTACAGATCATCTCCAAGTCATCCCATAGCCGCTAGCTCCCCTGTCACCACCTTTTCCCGAACCACTCGAGAAATTCACCCAGCAAAAGGAACTACCCCGTCTGAAACAATCTCTGCTGAGCAACATTCAACTTCTCAGAATGAACGGAGAGGGCCAATGGATGCTATGGGACGGGGAGACGCAGTCCCTCAAAGCGATTGCAGCGGAGGTTGACGGCGCCGAGACCAAGTCAGTCCAGTTCAAGCCAAACTTTCGCTTCACTAGACAGGAAACCAAGATCAAAATGCTCGTCGATTGCGTCACCAAAGTTTTCCATTTCTGCAAGTGAAATACCTTTCAGCCGGAAGTTCTGGGTTATCTTGGCCATGATTTGATCAAGCTTTTGGGATCTAAGGAAAAGGCATGCTATATCGTAATAAAAATGAGAAAAAAATGCAAGCGGCGTCTTTATAATAGAGGTAAGGCAGCGGCCAAGAACAACAACCCGAATAAACTTATAATCGCCAAAATTGCTATAACTTTCGAAAAAGTATACAAAAACGTTATTAAAATATTAAATAATTAATATTTTTATGATTTTTGTAAGGTCTATTATAAATATTTTTGCAAATATACCGGCTATATTTAGCAAATCCGCTATTGCAAAATCAACAAAGCCATGGCTTTTTTTGTTAAAAAGTCCACAAAAAACCCCTTTAATTTTATTTATTAAACTTCTTTAGAAAAGCGATAAGTTTGGTATATAAATACTAAAAATAAGCTTTTCTAAGAAATAACTATAGAATATAAATCTTTTGATTTATTAAAACGCAGAATCTTTTAACCGCGATCTCCGTACCTAGCGCCGAAGCTTTAAGGCTTTAAGACTCCTAAACTACGCGGCGACCAACCACGATGTCCGAATAGCATCATTTTGCCCAAATGATTAAACTACGTAGTTACAGGGATCGTTTGGTCGCAGCGATTTTGGATCCCCTTCGAATGCAACCCTTTGATAAATCAAAGGCACTTAAAAATTAGTCTAGTATTAACTTATTTTTATATTACCATTATAACCTGTTTTATTTATCTTTTTGCAGTTTTCTGCATATATAATAGGAAATTAGGTGGTTCCTCCGCCAAACTAGTCGTTTCAAACAGGTATATTAATGGTTAACTAAGGAATTGTTTTTAATGTTTAAACTTTATAAATCGGACCTCGTAGTAATGGTATTAAGAAACCATTCCTCCCCGCAGGAAGGTCACGTGTACTTAGTCAGCCAAAGGGCTATATATGCCCGTTTTGGCTCTTAGTTACAGGTCAACTTATATTTACCCAAATCATTCCTGATAAATGGCCACCCTTTTTATACCAAAAATACTAATTTTTAGTATTTTTTATTTTATTTATTTGTTAATCGAAATTTTTAAAATTTAAATATATGATTTAATATAATTTGTTTTCTTTAAATTAAACTCCTAATTTGGATTAGTCTATTCTATAAATAGAAAATTAAGTTTAAAAATAAGATTTTTTAGGTTTCTAAATATTTATTTTAGTAATAAAAACTTATAAAACTTATAAAAAATTAAAATTTAATTAAAATCTAAAAATATTTTTATAATATTTTTAATTTTAATTTTGTATTTAAAACCCTTTTATATTACAATTGATTTTTAATTGAATAATAAAAATCCCTGTATGAAATTTTATATAAAAATTGAAAATTCACTTAATTAAAATCTAGTTATAAAAAAATAGTTTTAAAATTCTATAATAAATATTACACTAATATAAAGAATTTTTCTTAATTTTTAAATCAGTAAATAAAATATTATTACTAAATATAATTTTTTTAATATAAACTGTATATAAATAAACAATATTTTATTAGTAAATAACGGAATTATTAATAGTTCGAAATTGCTGTTTTTGGTATAAAAAGAATAGACTACTTCCGGGTAGTATAACCAAGAATACTTAATATAATTAATTATAATTAAATATACTTAAATTTAAGTTTAATTTAAGTTAAGTTTGGCTATTTTGGACTTAAGTTAAATTTGAATTTTTTTAAATTTAAATATAATTAATTATACTCAAATTACTATTCTTAGTATATATATTAATAATTTTTATAATTTTAAATTATATGCAGATCTAAGTTATATGTTATGCGGCTCAAGTAAACTCAAATTCAAATCGAGTATAATTGAGTTTAAGTTTAATTAAATTTAAGTATATTATTCTAAGAGTTAAATTAAGTTAAGTTTGACCCTATACTTAAACATAAAAATTAAATTTTTTATATTGCTTCCGGGGGGTGGCCGCTACCACGGGGTCCGACTTACCTTATTGCTGCCTGTCGCTGGACATACCAGTAGGCATGGGCGATCATCTGTGCACACCCTGTAGCCAGCTTGTAGCTAAGAATTCGCGAGATATACCTCATCATCGAAATTTCTCGGAGCTGAAATCTTGTGCTGAGTGCCATGAAAAATATATGCTCGGTTTGTCGCATTTTCTGGGAGTGTATTGCACAACAGTGCCAATGGCATAAGATTCAATATTATCTATGTGAAATGCAAAGTGCTGTGAATCTCATGATAGTCTCTTGAAGCTTAACATTGACCTGAGTTCTGACACATGGTCAATACCTCAAATTTCCATCCACGTGGGTGATCTCTTTGTATGTGCTATAATCACTGCGTCAATAGGTATTCGAGTGTATAGCAAGGTTCTTCTTTTGGCTTGGAATCTATTGATACAACCCAGGTACACCAGCTGCTTCAGACATTCGGGGCCGACATATTTCTGAGCAGAACGAGAGCATTTCCTTATCCAAAGATTGGATAAAAGAGTGCGTTGACAATCACGATAGTTTCAGACAGCAAAGCACCTTGCCTGCAAGGCTTGTGCGCGTAAGTGAATCGAGGCCTAAAGTTATTGAGTTCAAAACCAAGACTTTTGGAAAGTATATGGCATTGACCTACTTCTAGGGTGGTGGTAAAGCCGACATGAGAAGATTGAAGGGTGATGGCCGCAAAAGGTTCTTTCAAGGTCAAATAGAATATTCCGAGCTGGCTCTAACCCATCAACAAGCGATCTAGGTCGCATGTGAACTTGGTTACGAGTACATCTGGATCGACGCCCTGTGCATCGATTAGGATAACTGGGCCGATTGGGAAAGGCAATCAATGCGTATTCCTAACATATACGGCAATGCTTGTATTTTCATAGTGGCCGGCAGGAGCGAAGATAGCCGACATGGATTCTTAACACCGCCTTGTTCTCCTGAAGTTCCACCTGTCTGGATTTCTTATAAAATCTCCCACGGCCCAGGATCGAGTAGTTGCAGGCTTAATGTTCCCCTTAGCAAAGCGATAGGTCCGGTCGACAAACGTGCCTGGTGCTTCCAGGAGGGTTTGATGTCCAGACGCATGCTGATTTATGGTGAAAAATAGCTTAGCTTCCGGTGCCGCAAACATTACATATTTGAGTACGGCTCCTGGAATGACGTAGAAGAGAACGATAATAGGTGTACTTTGTCCTTTCTGGCTCAGTACCCACCCCCAATCCGCGAGGATCCCGACAGTCAGTCAACCGAGCCGAGTTATACCATTTTCAAGTGGCCAACTTGTTCAGTCTGGTATAACATGACTCAAGATCACTCAGCTCGCAGCTTCCATGATCCCTACGATAACCATGCAGCACTCTCAGGTTCTGCCCTTCCATTTCAGGAGGCATTCGGCAGGGAGCTTCGTATGAAGTCAGGCAAGCCAAGGTACATAGCCGGTTTATGGGAAGATGACATGATAACCGGACTTATGTGGTTGCCAGTTCCTGGCCTCTCTGAGTTACCAAAACCGAAAAACGTAAATGGGAGGGAAGCCATGTGTGCCCCTTTTTGGTCATGGATGGCTCTCACAGGACCTATTGAACAAGGATTATACCTCGGGGGTGAGGAAGAAAAGCCTTGTTGTACGCCAGCCGCGGATAATGGAAAAGCCTGGAGCCCTACCCCAGACGGCTGGGGACCTGAAATTGTTAATTACAAAACGTTTCCTACCTAATTCATCCTGGAAATCAGTGCCTTCATTCGCGAACTACGTATTTTCCAGTATCGGTACATTGATTATGAGGAGCCTGGAAAGTATTCGTGGGATTCGAATGTCATGGGTTATTAACACGTTGGGTCAACCAGTCGATATACACTCCCAGAGAACAGGGAAAAGTATGAATTCTTATTGGAGGCAAAGGAAGACGCGCCTTGGGTCAAGCCTTCTCAGAATTCTGTATTATGGGAAGAGGAATTTGCTTAATCGATTGCTGCAGAAGGGCTCTTTGATCTCGATTATAATACCTACAAACCTTCGAACATATGGGCCATGCGGGTCACCAACCACTATGGCTTACTTCTTGAACGCCAGCCGAAGACTAAGATTCACAAAAGGATCGGTGTCTTTCGCATCCGGAACGAATCTGTCTTTTATCCGAAGGAATCAATTAATCCAAATGCAGTGAGAGATTTCCATAGTAAAATTAATAAAACAAAAATATTTAAATATTTAAAAGTTGTTACAATTATTTAAAGTTTGATAATTATGCTTTGCTTTTCAGATTATCGAAGCATTTCTGTCCTTGTTCTATTAGCATTATGGCGATTATCTACTGTCGGTTTTTTATTTCCTTTGACAATCATTGCATACATTCCGGTTTCTCCAACAAAAAACTCTACCATGTTCGTCCGATTTGCTTCTGGTATATCGTACCTAGTAATCTTACGTTGGATTGTCCTTATCACATAGCAATGCGACATGAGCCCAATAACCAAAGCGTCCGGGAAGTTCTCAAAAACATATTGAAAGGTATTGTTCACATGCGGCCATAAGTCTTCGTTTTTTTCATCAGAGGTGGCGTATGTCGACCCAAGAAAATCATCGGTGTCCATGTGCGTGGTGTCAAAGGCGGGAAAGTTTTTCTCCATTCACTCTTTCGCATGCCGTTTGTTCTTTTCAGCGCCGTTTAGCTGCTCACAGAGGCCTTCAAGTACTACAGTACGAACGGAAGGGAAGAGGCGTGCAAAACTGAGCCGCGTAGTCTCCACAGCGCGGGCAAGCGGGGACGTCACAATAACGTCTGGATGTGGAAGGCCCGTATTCTTCATGGCACGCTCGAATTTGGCTTCTAGCTTTTCGCATTGCTTCTTGCCAAGGTCGTCAATGGAAAAATTGATTTTATTCCCGCTTTTTTCTATCGAGACAGGAAAGGCGGTCAGTCCTCGTTCTTTTATCTAGTCTCCTCATTTATAAATGTTCAATAGATATTGAAATAACGTACTGTAAGCCCGACGTATGATATACACAACTTTGTAGAATGTTTTCATGTTAGCCTCCTTGTTCAGACGCTTGATGTGCGTCATGAAGGTAGCCTAGTCGGATTTGTCCGCCGATAGATAAACTAGATACATATTATCCTGCCATGGAAGATTCCAGCCTTCTTGCGTGCCGGCAATTTTACGTAGGTCGTTGCGGAAATATGGAATAGCAGATTTAGGAGGATCTGGTCGGGTGAAATGCCACTCCATCGAGACGGCAGGCGGGCCTGCCATCATGAATTCTAGCGCTAGGGAGTTTTTGGAAGTATGTAAAACGGTAGAGAAGACCCAAAGGTTTGAGAGGAGAGATTGTTTAGTTGCAATGTGGGTGTAGATAATTCTCTGGGCATGAAAGGAAATCTGGGTCATTATTGCAATATGAGGCTTGCCAGAACCCGAGAGGGCTTGTTAGGCTAATACTTTAATAAGCCTTACTAGGGCGGTGAGGCCTTGATGAGGCTTATAAAGATCTAGAGTTCTATGTGTGCCTACTTTCAAGCCACTTGCGTAAGAAAAGACACACCAAACAGGCGAAAATAAAGGAACATCAAATATGGCCCAACTTCAGTATAGCGTAATTTTTCTAAGAAATATCCTTAAATTCAAATATTAACTTCAAATAGTAATCTCAAATCACTTCTAAAAATTCTAATAAGTCCCGGATTCTTATTATTCTCTGGGAATTTGTTTAATTAGGGGAGTATTTTAGTGTACAGCTTATTGAAAATCCCGGTTACTCTACTTTATAATAATTAAATTATTATAAACAACAATTATATGGCGCAATTTAGATTAAATATAGGTTGTGCTTCTTTTCTACAATAATAGGGCGCATAACTTCTAGAAGTGTCAATGTGCATATTTATTATTGGCGGCATTACCCGTTCTTAGTCCAGTAAAGTCAACCGAGTTATTCAGTACTGTAAAACGTGGCGTACAGTCGAGGCCACCCAGACACGGTTACGCCAAAAAGGCATTTATTACTATAATAATTATATAATAATAAAATTAGATATATTTAATTTAAAATATATAAAATAAATAAATTATAAATAAAATTTTATTTTAAAAAATTAAATAAATAATTATATTTTTTTATTTATTAAAAAAATTAATTTTTTTTTTTGCTGTATTATAGGTTTATAAAAGTATTAATATAGCTGTACTATAAATATATATTTTTTAGTATAAAACTAATAATTTTTTTTTAATTTATTTTTAGTAAATAAAATAATTATTATAATTATAATTTTTATATATTTGCAAATTAAAATGAACATTTTTTCAACATTAAAAAAACGCTTATACACTAGAATAATTATTAATAGCCGCTAAGAACCCCGCAATTTTAGTCTAAAGCCTCCCATTTTATTTATTTATTTAGATTTTTATATAATCAATTAAAACTTTAAGAAATCTATTTTAAAATATAATTCTAATAATTTAAAAAACTTCTAAATGTCTTTTTTAGTAAAATATTAATTTAAGTTAAAAAAAACCTTTATTATTAACTATATTTTTGAATTAAAGACTTTATATGCCTCAAATAATTCCCGATTTTTGAAATTTATAAAAACTTAAAGAAAACAAAGGTAAAAAACAAAAGAAACTAGCCTAGTACTTTAAATACCTAAATATTCCTTAATTTTTATTAAACCAATTTTTTTTATTTCTTAAAATATATACTAAAAACTTCCTAAATCTCCTATTAAAAAACCCGAGCCTATTATAAAAATTAAAAATAACGAATAAATGGAATAGATAAATATTTTAATTAAAATACCATTAGCATTAATAAAGTATTTAAAATACTTATAACAAATAAATATAAAATATAAAATATAAATGATATTTTAATTAAAATCTGAATTATTTAATAATAATTTTATTATCTAAGTTTTATTTTCTGCAAAAAAAGAACATATATATGAATAGCTATAAAAACATTTTGAAATACAAAAATAATGTTTTTTTATTATAGTAGTTTTTAATAAATTAAAAATAAATAAATAAATAATTGATTTTAACTTTAAAAAAAAAGTATATATTCTTTTATTATAATGAGAATTACTTCTACTATATAGGCTTTAAAAAGAATGTATAACTTAAAACAAAAATCTTTAATAAAATATAAAGTAATTAGTAATATAAATTAAAAAAGCCATTAATTTTTTAAAATTACGTTATCTAAGGTATATAGTAGTTTTTATATTTAATTAACTTTTGGCCTATAATTATTATAATAAAGGAATATTTAATACTTTTATTATAAACTTTAAAAATAATAAGAAATATTTTTATAAAATAATATTTTTGTAAAATAATATTTTCTTTTTTCTAATTTAAACTTTTAAGTTTTTGGTATTATTAATTTTGTAACTTTAAATTATATTTAGTATTTTTGGCAATACAATATTAATAAAAATAGTAAATAATATTATAAAAATAAAGTTATTAGCTTATTAAAAAAGCCTTATTATAAAATATAAGTTTTAATATATTAATTTTTTTATTAATATAAAAAACTATTATTTTACTTTAATTTTATAAAATTATAAAAGTTTTAAAGAATAAATGTTAATATTAGAAAAAAATAATTAAAAAAAACAAACTATAAATATGTTTTTTTAATTAAATTCCATTGCAAATTAAATGTTATTATAAACGAAGGTTAAAAAAAATAATTAAAATAAGTTTTAAGTATACCTAAAAAAAATTTATTTTTACTTTATATATTATAAATATTCAAAAATATCTTTATAATAAAACTTAATGATTTATAAATTATTACTACAAAGGTCTTATTTTTATATAAATAAGATAAACTACAAAAAAAGTAAAAAACTATAGATTTATTAAGAATTTAAATTTTAAATTAAATTTTTTAGTTTTTTTAAAAAAAATTTATTATAATTATTAAAAAACTTTATATTATAATTAGCATTTTTAAAAATTATGAAAATTATTTAAGGTTTTTGCAAAATTTAAAATATATTTGTTAGCTAATATTTAGTTTTTATTTGTTATTAATTTTCATAATGAATTTTAATAGTGATTTTTTTATTTAAAATTATAAATAACCTATAAAAATTACTTATATTTGTCGAATAGTTCATGAGTAATAATTGGAATAAAGTTAATTGTTTTTTATTATATTAAATAATTTATATAAATTATAAAAATTATAAATGGGAAATTTATAATAACATTAAAATATTTTGGTATTGATTAAATGCCAAAAAAACATAATAAAATAAAATAATTTGATTTATTAAAATTTGATTATATAATAAAAGAATTTAATATTTAGAAAAATAAATAATATTAACGAAAGGATTTTATATAATTAACTAACTAGTTTTATTATTATATTAATATTTTTAACTAATATCTTTTCAAATATATTTTTTTAATTTTATTATTTGCGGTTATTTAAATTTTTTATAATATAGTATTTATATAAAATTTTAGGGAAATTTTTTTAATATTTAAAGTTATCTGGCCCGCACGTGCCACTTCAGCCACTTCAACCACTTTAGCCACTGCGCCACTGCGCCACTGCACCACTATAGCCACTATAGACACTACACCCATTATAATCCCTATAAACTTATAATTTATAATAATAATAATAATAATAAAAAAGGGTTCTAAGGCGTTTCAATAAAGTAAATAAAGTAAATAAAAAAGGGTCTAAAAGAGGTATCCTTTAGTATTAGATAATTAATATAAAATAAATAAATAGGGGGGTCCAAGGGGGTCTCCCCCTAGTAAATAGAGCAAATAAAATAAATAAAATAATAAACGTAAATAAAGAAACATTTTATTAAAATTATAATATTAATAAAACATTAATAATAATTTGATTATTTATTTAAATTCAAATTCAAAGATCTTTATATAAAATAATTTAATTTAATTTAAAAACTATAATTATAATTAGATTTTAAATAAAAACAAATATAATTTTTATAACATTGAATCATTATATATAAATTAAAAATATTAAAAATATTTTAATATAAAACTATTTGTTTTAGTTTTAAATTTTTGATTATAATAAATATTAATATTAATATATAATTATATATGTATATAAATAAATTAAAGTAAATAACCATTTTAATATTTTTTGCAATATCTAATAAGATATTAATAATTAAGCTTTTAATTGAATTTATATTTAATTTTATAAATTATATATAACGATTTTCAAAAAATCAATAGAATATTAATATTATAATAAATTTAATAATTAATAAAATCTACAAAATCTACAAAAAATTATTATTTATAAAGAAAAATATATTAAATAATTAAATAATTAATTTATAAAAACCCTTTATAAGCCCTACGCAATGGCCCCTAGAGGGCCAGCGGAGCATCTTTTATTAATAATAATAAAAAATGTTAAATAAATAAAATAAATAAAAACCTTTTGATAGGCTTGCCGTTACCCCCGCGTAACGGTATATATTATAAATTATTAGTTTTTAAATGTTCTACATATAATAAAATATATTATTAATTTATAAAATATTTGAAAAAAGTTAATAAATATTAAAACAATAAGAATTAGGAATAGCTTTATTAGTTTTTTTCAAAAAAAGTAAATTACGTGGCTTTGGAAATGCCAAATCGGATTAATAAACTAAAAATATTTTGGCTATGCCCCATTTTTGTTGGATTTAATGTTTAACTAAAAATAGTTATTTATTTATGCTAGTATAAAGAAATCTACTTAATGCATTTCATTCAACATCTTCGAAATATTAGATTTATATATTTTTTTATATATTCTTTTTATTACAAAAAAAGGCATTATATGCATGGTTACTTTTGGGTGGCCTCGACTGTAGTATAATACGCCTCGCGTAGCTTATAGTCATATGACTAACTAGTGTTAATTTGGGTAAGCGCGGACGTTGCTTTTTTGCCCTATGATTTTTTCTTAAAATAATTAGTTTATATGGTAATTGACTCGATTCGTACTATTATAAATATAAATGACTTGATTTGCATTATTTTATAAACGATGATTTAAGTCATATATATTTTTTTAAAATTGATTTAAATATAATATATATATATATAAATAAATAATTTATAAATTTATAAAAACTTCAGATGAAAATTTAAAATATAATAAAATAATTAAAAATAAAATGCCGTATAGGCAGAAAGTGAGGTTATTCACAGATGCTGACTAAGCATATTTCATGACCATACGCCAGAACTTTAATATATAATAAAATTATTAAAAACTATTATAAATAAATAAAAAATTTAAATTAATTATTAGTTTTATTTATAAATATTTAATATTAATAAATAAAACTTATTATTACAAATATATATATTTAAAATTTAAAAATTAAAATTTAATTAAACTTTTTATTACTAAAATACTATAAAAAATAAAGCTATTCCTAAGTTTTGGCAATTGTAAATAAGATTACTAAGCGGATTTTCAATTCTAAATTTTAAAATATTATATATTATTTCCCCCCCCCAAAAAATAAAGCTATTCCGAAAAAAGTGCGAATTAAGTCATTATTTATAAAATAATGTAGATTAAATTATTTATATTTATAATAATGCAGATTAAGTTAATTACTGTAGTTTATATGCAATATGCCCCCTTTTGCCGCTTATAATGCTATAGAGTACGCGCCTTTTTAGAAAAATAGATTTGCATAGTTTTTTAATAAGTTTATATAGTTGACTTTTATGCTAGCGCCGTATAGCGCAAACGGCATGGCGGGGCATAGCAGGGCGCATAATAGAGTCTATACGGCTTTTAGTTTTATGCCAAAACCTAGCTTAAAATACAAGCCTTATTTATATTATAACTAATAATATATAAAATAAAAAATCCAGCTGGAGGAATATATTAAAAAATATATTAAACAATTTTAAATAATATATTAGCTATTTAAAAATATAGTTATTATATTATTTTTAAAAAAATATTAAATATTAATTTTTTGATATTCTTTAATATATATAAAGCGGCATTAACACTAGTTAGTCATACGGCTGTATACGGCTGTATGGAACGCATACAAATTTTCACCCTATATCTCGGTATGCGCAGCGTCCCCCCCGCCATATTTTATTGCGGTGAGCCTAACACAAGGCGTTCCTCTCGGTGTAGCCTGCTGGTACAATTAGCCACTATGCTCCTGGCTGAAGGCCCGGGAGAAGGCTATGGAAACTCGGTATCCAGAACTCACTACCAACAATTGAAGACTAGGACTTCATATACTTAGCCTACCGAGCTATGCTCGCCATCGACCAAGTCCCAAATGTTATATCATTTCCAATGTATGGATTAATTTGTAGTTTACGCTATATTATAGAGATAACCTCGTACTGAAATCGAATAACGCTTTGTCGACCGACGATGGCCGATCCTTTTTCTATCATCGGTGGATTGGCGGCGGGAATGCAGCTTGTGTCAATAGCTGCACAGGCTCTGCTTACTACCATTAAGCTGATGAAAGATCTCAAAAAGATTCTAAAAAGGCTTACGTTGCTTTTCTGCGAGGTAGAAGACTTTATATCTCGTCTTTGCCAAGGTTGCAATACGGGCTTAGATATTATTCGCAATCTGGACCCTTCTTAAATTGGCCGACTATCAATGTCAGCGACTGCACTCTATCCCGCCTTATAAGAAATCCATAACATTTTAATGCCTCTGGTATACGAAAGTAAAGGACAAAGGAGATCGGTTCGTGGCTTGTGGAGATTACTCATTTTGCTCAAAGCCGAGAAGGAGCTCGCGGAAAAGCTAAAAAGGTTGCATAGACTTAATGCGGAAATAATAAGAGAGTTTGGAATATTTGTGCTGGAAGTCCAGATAAGCATAAAGGGGCTTATTATGGCGAATAATGCAGCATCAAGCGAGGCATTCTCTAACCTCGAGGCAAAGATGGGCTCACTGCGCAATGACTTTGAAAAGTTCACGTTATCGGTTAATAAAACCCACACCATTACTTTTGAAATGTCGGACCTTCGCTCCGATGCTTCAGATGGGTGCAGCGTATCGTCGAAATCCGACTTGATCAAGAACTGCCTGGAGTACGGCAGCAGCATGGACCATGATTCAGTGAACTTTTCGGCATCAACGGTATGCACTTAAGAGTCGGTAGAAGAAACACGAATCTCCAAGCGGCGAGCAGAACAGATGCGCTGTTATCTAAATGAAGGCTCTGGAATTGGATCTACAGCGGCACAAATGTCAACTAGCCAACTTCCGAATGCAAACCTCGAAATGCTTCTCTTCAATATCCGTACTTTCTATGTACCGGGAAATTTTGATGTATCTTCAGCTATAACAAAGACGAAATTCTGGATCAATACCGACCTCGCCATTTACTTGATGAAGGTGTCAGCGGGCGCTGTATGTGGCTCAACTGAAAGCCAAATAAGAGGATTGCGGCTTCTCAACACATTGACGACAAATAATGCAAAGCGTGCATTGGACGAAAGTACAACCACCATTTTAATCGAGGTGCTGAGTACTTTGTTATCCGTTAATACAAGTACGTGTTCGTACGTTCGCGATGGCTTATTTCGACAGCTAAGCCAGCTTACACGCGAACACCTTGGCAATCATCCGATCGCGCTCGTTATGAACTTACTCAAGGACGACAAGGGCAATAAGTATGTTAGCCTCCGCAAGCTCACGTTCATCGTCGAGCACTTACGGTCTACGCTTGGCCCGATGCATGAGTTAACGCTCCTTGCGACAGACCGGCTTTGCGCACTCCTCCGTCATGGTGGCGACTATTCCGAGGCGTTGCGCATAGCCCGCGACGGCAGGCCATGGTCACTACAACGGGACCCGGGTCGCTACAAGAGCGTAAGCTGTTGCGCAGAGTCGAGCACGTCTATATGGATCAATGTGACTGGGCTGCCTCGCTAAGCGTTTGCTTCGACATTGTCGGCCAGCGACCCGACGTACCCAACCCGGACCCGCTATATCACGATGAGTGCGCAGTGCACACACTGGAGGACATCGCTAAGACGTGCGAGTGCGCCGGAAATATGGAGCAGGCGGTTGCATGGCTAAAGCAGGCGAGAATTAGTGGCGGTATGTTGTGGGGGGAGAGTGAGGCGGTTGCGCATGTTCAGGATAAGCTATTCGAATTGCTCAGGGATATGGGGAAAGAAGAGGAAATAGCGATTTGGAGCAAAGCATTGGATATTAAAAATAATACAGCTATATAGATAACTAGCGCGAGTTGTCCCACCAGCTTGATCTTAAAAGGAAGTTTGTGGCAACTACGATTTTACAGAATTCGTATTATTCATTGCCTCATGTTAAGCTCTCGCGATAATGAACATAAACAAAAAATCAATACATTTAGACAAGATAGAAAAACTAGCGAGCAACTAGATTCTTTCTCAGAATATACGTTCAACAGTATCCAAAATCTGTTTATTTGGTATGTCACGGTCCTTCGTTTACGTGAAGCTAGCTGACGATTACAAGGATCTGTAGGAGCGCCCCTGAGGTTGTTGAGCTACTTCACTCGGGGCCAACAAGAAAGTTGAGAATGCCTAATGTTACCATCCTTCGGTTGGGGCTGCCGCGCTTGGGGTAGAAACAACCGCTTTGTATCTACCCCCGACCCTTTTGTTTCAGTTTTAGAGAATTTACTTACATGGAAACCCGCGACATGTCACGCTAAAAAACATAATATATGCTCTCTTAAGGTTACAATCCTGAACAGGAATGTGGCTCTATATATAACCAAGCTTTAAAAGCAGTAGAGCTAAAAATTCCACACTAATACCAATATATAATATAGCTTTAATCCTACACTTTTCCATAAGCCATTCAGTATATACAGTGTATTAAAAAATAGAATAAATTAAATTAATAGGCCACTATTTTAATTTAATTTAAAAAAACAATCCATTAATTTAATTAATTAAATATATTTAAATTTATTCCAAATAAAATCAAATAATTTCCTAAAAAAATTATATTATAATTAAAAACAAATATAAACAATTAAATTTAGTAAATATAATTTAATTTAATTAAGTAATAATTTTAAAATACTTTATATTATATTAATAGTAATTCTATTATAGTCCGGCCTAAGCCAATTGTTTATAAGAGTATTATGTGGTCAAAATTAACTAATTAAATATATTTTAATATAATTAATAAAACTAGAATTTTAAATTTTATTACTAAATAAAATTCAATAAAAATTTTTTGGTTATTAAAGCCACCTAAAACATATTAAAGAATAATAATTCTTTTAATTTTAATTTATTATTAAAATAACAAATTAAATCAGTTAGTTATAATATAAAATATTTTTTAAAAATATTAAAGTTTAATATAAAAATAAATTAATAAAATACATTAATTAATTAGAAAATTTATTAATAAATCTAAATATTAATATTTTTTGTTTTATATATATATTATATTATAGCCGCAATTTAATTAATTTATAAAAAATATTTAATAATATTAAAATTTTAGTTTTTAATTTATGATAATTTATAATAATATAATATTTGTTTTTTGATTTTAATTTATAAATTATATATATTATTAGTAATTTAATTTAATTAAAATCCGAATTTTGAATATTATTAAATATTTTTTATAAATAAATTGAATTAAGGCTATAATAAATAATATAATTTATAATCATAAATTTTATTTATATATATAATTTAAAATTCTTTTAATTTTGAATTTAAAATATTTATTTTTAATTCGAATTATTAAATTCCTTTATTATATAATAATTTTTTTATTTTATTGATTTTTTAATATAAATATTATTTATAATATTTTGTTAAACTATTAAATAAAGCTAAAAACAAACCGAAATTATATATATAATTCAAATAAATATTTAGTTTTTTTCAAATATAAAATTATAAAACTAATTTTTTTAAAAAAAGAATTTTATTATTTTTTATATTAATATAATAATATTTAAAATATTTAAAATATATAATTAACTTATTATTAATAAATTAAATAGAAAAGTTTAGCTTAATCAAATAATTATAAACAAAACAAATAATTATTATATTTATTTTAATTATAAATATAAATACTTTAATATAATAAAAATAATGTAATTAACTGAAAAAAATATATAAATTTCCCTAAAATCATTATTTATTTTAATATTTTTAATTAATTATTTATAGTAAATATTTCTAAGTTTAGTTAATTTAGCTAATTAAACATTTAAATATTATTTTTTATTATTTTTTAATATAATTATACTAAATAATTTAACAAATAAATTTTTTTTTATTTTGAAATTTAAAGCAATTAAAACTAAATTAAAAAAGTAATTGGATTTTAATAAAAAAAAATTTTAATTTTAGATATTTAAACTATAATAAATTAAATTGTATCTTTAGAAATTATAATATAAATTTATATTTTTTATATATTTATATTAATAAATTAATAATTGTTTTATAAATAAAAGTTTTAAAATAAAAAATTATTTATTAGGAATAAAGCCTTTTACAAATAAACATTTAAATATTTATATAAATAATATTTTAATAGAATTTTTAAAGTTTTATTTAATTAAATAAGATATTATCAAGTAATTATTAATTAATATTATATAAAATAATACTTTTTTAAATAATATTTCAATAGTAAAATTTACAAAATATTATAATTTTTTTGCTATTAAATTTTAAGAAAATATTGTTTATATAATATATATTATAAACTTGGTAGTTTAAAATAATCTAAAATTCTTATCAAAAACAATTATAATAATTGAAATGCCAATTAAAAAATAGGATTTTAATAATAAATTATTTTAGATTTTAGATTTTATTTGTATTAATTTTTTATAAATATTTTAATTTGGATTGAAATAATTAAAATAATTAAAATAATTAAAATTTATTAAAAGCCTGAATTAGAACTTGAAATATCAAAAAAGAATTTAATTTAGTAAATTAATTTTTATTAAATTAAAATATTTAATAATATTTAATATATTATATATTAAAATATTTTATTTCATTTTGGCCTATTATTCAAATAATAGTTATTATTTTTACTTTTAAAGCTTTTAAATCAAAAAAACTTTATATTTTGGATTTTAAAATTTAACATTTAAAATTTAAAGAATTATTTATTAATTTTTAAACTAAAAAATAATTTATAATTTATTACTTTATATTTAAAAAAATTAAATATAAATTTTTTAAAGATGATTATTTATATTAGTATTTTAAATTAATTTATTTAAATAAAATTTATTTTTTATATTATTAATAAAAGAATTGCGAAATTACGCAAATATTACCTAAAATACAATTATATATCAATTTGCCTTTTAATTATAAGATTAAAAAATTTTTATTAGTTGTTAGTATACTTTCTAATATTTATAGTAATATTAAAAAACTTTTTAAATTAGATTTTATTAAATAAAATTTTACGAATTTTGTTTATTTTGCCCAAAAATAAATTTAAAAATACAAAAAATACAAAACATTAAAATAAACATTATTTAAGTAAATTAAATATTAAAATAAAAAATAAATTTTGTATATATATATATAATTTATTTACTAATATTATATTATTTAAAACCGGTTTTTTAAATAATAATAAAAATAATAAATCTAAATATTTTATTTTATTAAATATAAATTAAAAATATTTTTAAATATAAAATATTTTGTTTTTTTTAAATGTTTTTTTTAAAAAAAATACTTATTATAAATAAACAAAAAAAAATATTTTCTAAAAAAAATTTATAAAAAATTTATAAAAAATATAAAAAATGGAAATAAATCTATAATCTAGTTTTATATTTATATTTATTTTTAAATTTAATTTATTAGATTTTTATTTTATATTTAATTTAATATTTAATTTTATTTTAATATATATTTTAAATTTTAGAAACTTTAAATTCATTTGAATTCATTTAAATAAAATCTTTTTTAATATACTACCGTATATAGTTAATTCTATATATAATATATTAATTCGCTAAATAATCCAAATTACTTTAATTATTATAATATTTAATAAATTACAATAAAATATTTTAAGGATTTTGGCTACTTAAGTTATTACTTAAATTCTTAATATAAATCGCAATAAATGTATAATATATGTTTTATATTTTTAATGCAATCAAAAATTAATATTATTATTTTAAAAATTTAAATCTTTTTTATATTTAACAAGGGATTTTATTGTTAAATTATTATTATAATAAAATAAATTTTGTGCATTTTATATCTTAATTAAAAAAAAATTAAAAAATTAAAAATTAAAATTTTTTTTTTTTTTTTAATATTAATTATTAAAATAATATGTTAATTAATTAATTATATATAATTAGTGCCCTGCGCAGCGGGCATTGGGGAGACTTAGTGTTAATTTAGTATTGGAAAATAATAAAAATGTTTTCTATTTTTTTGCTAAGCGAATTAATAATTAATAATATTATTATTAAATAAGAAACTTTAAGCAAATTAAAGGCTTTGCTTTATTACATTTAGCTATAGCCAATAAACTTTATAAAAAATATTAATTTGTAGTTTTAAATTAGTATGTTTTAAAAATGTTTTTATTTTTACTATAGCTTTATTATTAAGCTGAATGTAGTTCTTTGAAGTAATAAACTAAATTTTGATGGAGCGGGGGAAATGGCCATATATCTGCAGCGGCTCTACCCTATATGTTACTTTAGCCACTGTGCCACTGTACCACTTAGCCACTATAGCCACTATAGCTATTATAGCTATTATAATCCCTATAAACTTATAACTTATAATAATAATAATAATAATAATAATAATAATAATAAAAGGAAGTCCAAGGGAGTCCCTGCCTAGTAAATAAAGTAATAAAATAAAAAGGGGGGTCCTAGGGGGTTCTCCCCCTGGTATATAAATATAAATAAAAACTTTTTATTAAGACTATAATATTAATATTTTTAAGTTTTTAATTATAATTTAATCTATAATTTTAATTTATAAACATTATATTTTTAATAACAGTTAAATATTTAATTATTTATGTAAATAATTATTTGTAATATTAAATTAATATAGTAAATTAATAGTTTTGACAATATGTAATAATATTAATAATTGAATCTATATTTAATCTTATAAATTATATATAAGAATTTTCAAAAAATTAATAAAACATCAATATAATATTTTTATTTAAATTAAAAACTACAATTAAAATAAATTTTATAATAAATTTATATATAAATCAAAATTAAAATAAATTTTATTTATCAAAAAAAACTATATTAGATAATTTACAAAACCCCTTTATAAGCCCCACGCAGTGGCCCCCGGAGGGTTAGCAGAGCATCTTTTATTAATAATATTAATAAAAATTAAAACATCCCTGTGCTGGGCTTGCCGTTACCCGTAACGGCTCCTAATAGGATTTAAATGCAAAAAACAAAATTAATCTTTGTAAATTATTTGAAGTAATCAAATTAAATTAATTATTAAGAATTATTATTAAATATATAAAGTATTTTAATTATAAATTAAATGTTAAATAAAGTATTTTAAAAAAGCAAAATATTTTTAATGTTATACTGATTACGGCGATTTTATTTATTTTATTAGCTATTGATTTATTAGATAAATTAGTTATAATTAACTAAAATAAATTAACGAAAAAACAAAAAAACGATATATATAAAATAAATAATGCCAAATTTAAATAATAGCTTATTAAAGCAGGCAAAGAAATAATAAAAATTCAATAAAATCTATAATAATTTATAATAAAGAAAAGTACCAAGTCAAATGGAAAGTTATAACAAAGCAAAAAGAGTTTTTTTAGAAATTTAAAAAGCAATAAATTATTAGTACTATATTACGCAATATATTCAAGAAAGCTTTCTCGCAAATAATATATAAATATATTAAGCAAAAATTCAAAGGTATTAAAGCAATAAATAATAATGTAGTTTTGGTAAAATTTATTAATTATTAATAAATTTAAAAAAAGGTTAAATATAAATTAAAACATATTGAATATTATGGCTAATAAGGGTTTTATTGTTATTAGAATTGCTAATAGCACAAATATGAAAGACTTGCGTTCGGGGAAGTAAGTGCAATATAGTTGTAAAAATAGCAATAGTAATATTCTAAATTTATATATTACATTCCTGTTACCTTTCTATGCTATTAATGTTACTACTTAAAACTACTTGCCAATAACCGGCAGGCGGTAATCCACCCTTTTTATTACGCCGAAAATACAACAAAAACTGACTTTAATGAATAATAACTAAATGCGGTATTTGCGCGAATTAGAAAACAAAACAAAACAATGATTTTGATTTTTTTTATAATAATTCTTTTTTTCGTAACCTACACTTAAATCATTTGTGCCACTAGGGCTTTTTAAAGTATTTCGATTATTTGCGTTGTTTTCGGCCTTAGCTCTAAATTTGGCTTATTTACCTTAAACTTAGAATATTTATATTTTTAATAATTTTATTTGTAATATGGGCTACTTTTGGCTCTGGCTCTAGCTCTGCTATCTTTGGCTTTACTGCCTCTAATGCGGCCTTTTTATATTTTTAATTATTATTTTTAGTTTTTAATAATTTTTATAATATATATTTTTTCTAATATATTAATGTTTTTAAAATTTAAAATTTATGCTTTTTCTAATATAATTAATTAATAAATTTTAATTTTATTATTTATATTATTTGATATTTAATTTTGATTATTAAAAGGCATCTAGAACAGCAACAGCTCGCATAGTGCCCAGTTCTCCAAGATTTCATTTTTAAAAACAAAGGTTCCATAGTGCATATTATTCCGTATAATTAAGACTATAATATAATATAGAGATTTTTTAAAAACTATAATAAAAGAAAAAATATTATTTAATATAAATAAAATAAATTATAAATATATAAAAAAATAAAAAAAACATTTAGTAATAATTAAATTATTTTTATTTTTATTAATATTAAAAATCCAAATTTCAATATTAAAAACTATAAATTAAAACTATTAATTTTAAATAAAACATTTTTAATATAAAACAAAAATATAATATAATTTTAAAAATAACCTAATCAAAAAACCAAAAAATATTTTTAGAATAATATAAATAAAAAAATTTTAGATTTTCGATATGTAAAAACAAGATCTGCAAAAAAATATTTATATTTTAATTATTTTTATATTATTACTTGGTACGCTGTATAGAAGCCAAAATATTAAAAATATGGTTTAAATTAACTAAATTAGTTAAAAAAAAGTTAAACAACTCCTAGATTTTATCTCATTTAAGAAGCAATAGTCTTATTTAAAGGCCAGGCTACGAACGACCTTGCTCGTTTTAATATCAGTTAAAATAAATTGGTATCAAATGGCCAAAAATTGTCCGCTTATAAGAAAAATTAATACGTAGAATTCCTACTGAATAGCTATGATGCCACAAGCGTTGGATACTAGTTGTCCGCTAGCGAAAAAGGTTAATATGCAGAATCCCTGCTAAATAGCTATAACGGCATAGGCGTTAAATATGACTTTTACCCTAGCGAAGAAAAGCAATTTGTAGAACTTCTGAAGTATCATGATTAACTATGCCAGCATAGGCGTTAAATTTCTACAACATAATGTATATTTTTGGTTTATTATTTTACTTTTTGTTTGCACTTTTTTTCCTTTTTGTATAATATAGTATCCTTATATTTCTTTATTATATTATCAATTTGTATATTTTGTATATTAAGCACCATATAATTAGCTTATTTTGATTTAATATTGGACTATAATAGCTATAAAAGCGTCAAAAAACATTAAAACTATTTATTTTTTAATAAAACTTTATTTCTAATATTTCCTGATTTTGGAAAAGCTTTTATAATTAATATTATATAAAAAAAAAATTTGTAGCAATAAATAATAATATTAATGAAATAAATTACTAAAACTAGGGAATATTCAAGGTTAATAAACAGGTTATTATCTATAAAATAAAAACTTATTTTATAAATTTATTTTTTTATATATTTTAGTAATTAAAAAAGTCGAATAGTAGATACAAAAAAAGGAGTTTATTTCAATATGTGGGAATAAAGCAATTTTAGCTTCGATATATATATATAAGCTTTTGATTATTAGCGTATTCCCCAGCGACCGGCATCGCGGGTGAAAGTACCTGTTCATCTGGAAGTATGCCTCAGATGTAAGCTACGATTATACGAGATGATTGCAGCGAGGAGAACTAGATGCGCGGCGCGAGGTGGTGTAGGGTAAGAGGGGTGGTGATGATGGCGACAGTCGATGACGAACATTTTTTTTTTGCAATTGGCCATTGAGTTTTATATTGGCAATGTGGTTAGGACAATGTATTCAATCAAATAGACGATCATTGGGTGTTCTACTGATGTGCAACTAGACATTAGCTAAAGCATTGATGAAAGAAGCTTAAATATTAGCCGTTAAATGTCGTTAAGTAGTCTAGCGCAAATTTGATGGGCAATTTTCATGATCAAAAGAATACCTGGATTATTTAAACTGATGAGAAAGCAGTTCCTCATGACAATTCTGTCATTTATCACACGCCAACAAGAGAACATTGGCCTTTATCATGTCTTTCTGATGTAATCTATAATTGAACGCCCCAAATTCGAAGCAGATGAGGTGGATACATAACAAACTCCTCGTACCCAAGCTCAACAAAGACCTCTCTATATCTGATGTATTCAGCATACAGCACATCGAGTCTCAACTGTTCGAATTCCACCAATCCATCCAGCTGCTCCTGATCACAGAAC
>QYSG01005682.1:0-11066 GCA_003988875.1 Lachnum nothofagi
AAATTATTTTTAATAAATAATTATTAATTTTATATAAAAAATAATTTTTAAATATATTATTAAATTTTTTACTATTAAAATAAAGTTTTTAATATTTAAAAAATTTAAATAAAATAAAGTTTTTAAAATTAATATTTTTTAAATATTTTTTTTAAAATTATATAAAATATTTTTTAATAAAAATAAAAAACTTTTATAAAAGTTTTTATAAATAAATAAAACAATATTATATTAAAGATTAATATATTAAATATAAATATTTTTAAATAATTTAGTTTTTTATTTAAAAAACTATAATAAGTATATATATAAATTATTTAATTATTAATAAAATATAAAATTTATAAAATAAAATTTAAAAAAAATTAATTTAGTTTTATATTAAAAATTTATTATACCAAAAATAAAATAAAATAATTTTATTAATTTTATTTGATTTTATAAAATATTAAAATTAAAATTAATAATAATATTTTTAATATTTAATTTAATAATTTCATTTATTAAAAACCTAATTATAATATATTTTTTAAAATTTCCAAAAACTTTAAAGTCTTTTAAGTTTTTTAAAAATATATTATTATAAAAATTTTTTTCGAAAACTTTAAATTAATAATTAAAATTTTTTAAAATTAATTAAATTTATAGTTTTAGTTATAAATTTAAAATATTCAATATTTAATAAAATATTTTAAAGTAGCCTAAAATCGGCTAAAAAGCTTGGTTAGTCCAAAGAGCATAGATTCTCGAGTTTTTAGGCTAAAAAAAAAACTTAGACTTTAATTAAAGTTCTAAAGCTTTTTAAATATTTATATATATATATAACTATATTTTTATAAATATATAATATATTTTAGAAAAAAAAAATTTAGCGGATATTGGCGGAAGCCGGGCTTATAATCTAATAAAAAATATAAGTTATATTGAAAAAAGAAGGGCGGAGCCCTCCTCTTATAGAAAGAGGAGTGGGCCCTGCGGGCCCACCCATTTCAATAATAGCAAAAGCTTTTATAAAACTTTTTATTAAAGTTAGCCCGATTTTAATTATATTTGTATTTTTAGTTTATTTATTTATAATATAATTAATAATTTATATTATAAAAGATTTATACCTAAATCTAAAAAAACTAATTTATAAAATATATTAATAATTATATAATAATAATATTAAAAAAAACCAATTTTAATTATACTATATATAATAATAATATATATATAATAAAAAAACCGTTTAAAAATTATTATTAGTATTATAATAATAATGGAAATAGTAATACAAATAATAACTTAAAAAATAACAACGATATTAAAAGTATAAATAAATTATTAATACTTAATCTGAAAAAAAAATTAATAGAAACAAATAAATCAAATTTTAATAATAATTCTAAGCCTAGCAAACACCAAAAAAGAAATTAATATAATTTTAATAATTTTAATAATGAATATATTAATCTAAATAAGAACTTTACCAACTAAAAAATTAAAAATCTATTATTTTAACGGCGCCTAATAAACTTGATAATGTTAGAATTATTAATTATTTAAATAAATAAATTTATTGGCTTATTTCCAATGGATTTTAATAATATACTATAAAATTTATCTAATTCCAAAATACTGCCAAATATACTTTTTTCTAATTTTCTAATTAAATATTTAATTTTATTAAACAAAAAGGAATTATATAAAAACAAAAATTCTTTTAATTTATATAATACTTTATCTAAACCTAAAAAATCCTTTATCCAAAACTTTATTAAAAATAATAATAGCTTAAATAAATATTATTATATAATTATTCAAATATTAAATAAAAATCCCGACTTAAGGGAATCCTCCAATTCTCCGGATTTTTTTATTAGATTATTTATAAGCCTTTTTGCTTACCTATTTCTTTATAATCCTTTAAAAAAAACCAATAAAACCAAAGATTTTTAAAAAAAACCTAAGAATTATTTTACTAACTTTAGTAATATACAGCAATAAAAGAAAAAAATAGTTTATTTTTAGAGAATAATATCTGGGAATTGAAAAACTTACCCAAAAATTATTATACATTAAATAATAAATAAATATTTAAATTAAAATATAATATATATTATAAAATTATTTGCTTTAAAACTAAATAAATTATTTGCAAATTTAAGCAATAAAATAATATCAATTATTATAAAATCTTTATATTTATAATTAAGTTTATAAATTATAAAAATATTTTTGCAATTGCTACCGCCAAAAACCAAAAAATAAATTAAATAAATATTAAAATAACCTTTTTTTATAATAATATTAATATTACAATTTATATCCAATAATCTACTATATTTAAAAATAAATCTTTTAAAAAATACCGCTTAAAAAAAACTTTGTATAACTTTAAACAATTGCTATAAATATAATACAATATTTTGATAGAATATTTCAAAATCTTAAAATATTATTTTTTTAATTTAAATATTAGTATTTTTTAAAACTTTAATGAAATTATTATTAACATTTATATTAATAAATTTTTTTTATTAAACCAAATTAAAAAAAAATCAATAAATTTAAAATATAACTTAATAAATACTTTTAAATATTAAATTTTAAACCTATTTTATTTTATTTTGGAATAAAAATCAAATCAAATAAAATTAATAAAATTATAATTTTTAATTAAAAAACTTATATTAAAAAAATCTTTTGAAATTATAATATATAGGATTACAAGTTTTAATTTATTTTTATAGAAACTTTACTAAAGTTTATATTTGCATTAAATAGATATAAAGTAAATTTTAAATTTTGTAAAATCTATTAGTTAACTATTAATTTTTTTATATATGTAATATTAGGTATTTAATTTAATATTATATATATTATTTTAATAATTAATTGTTATTTTTTAAACTTTATTAAAAAATATTAGAATACTATTAAATAAAATTTCTAATATTTTAAAGATATATTATTTTTGAAGTTTTATTTTAATGTATTATAGAAAAATAATTATTATATTTGCTAATTTATTTTTAAATATATTTTTAATTTAGGAAATAATACTATTAATTAATCTTTTAAATAATAAACTATAATATTATTATTTATATATAAAGCTAAATATATAATATAAATTAATACTACCAAAAAAGCCATTTGGTTGTAATAACTACTAAAAAAAGTCCTCCGAAATAATCAAATTTCTTTAGCTATAATAATTTATTGTAACAATTAAAATATTATTGTTTTTGCTAATAATCTAATAAATTATAATATAGCCAAGTATATTAATATATAGTATTATTTTATTAAAAAAAAATATTAAAAAAAATATTAAACCTATATTATATATTTATAAAAAAATAAATAATTAATAAACTTATAAAAGCCCTAAAAAAAATTTATTTTAATGTTTTAAAAATACTATTAAAATTATTAAAAAATATTAAGTTTTTTATAATTTTAAAATTAATATTAAACTTTAATAAAATTACGGTACTAATTTAAGATTTAGGTATATATTATAAATCTTATATTTATAATTATTTATAATTCCTGAAATTTAATTAAAAAATATTAATATTTTAGATTTTAATTTTTAAATTTTTAAATTTTAAATTTTATATATTAAACAATATTTTATTCCCTAAAAAAAAATGCTATTAGTCAAGGCCCGCAAGGCCCCGTTTATAAGAAGGTGGGCTTCGCCTACCTTCTTTAATTAATAACTTTTAGCATATTGTTAATATATTAAATAAAATATTTATTAAAAGTATTTTTACTTAATTTTTTTTTAGTTTAAATATTAAAATTATTTATAATTTAAACTACCTAAATTAAATTAAATAATAATAAAAATAAAAATTTAAAGCAATAGTTTATTAAATTATTATTTTTATTTATAATGTAGAAATAAATTATTTGTAATTAATATTATTTATATTAAAAGATAAACTTTTACTTTTAATTTTAATTTTTAAAAAATTATATTATATAAATACAGTTATAATTATATTATTAAATAATTTATTTTAATTTATTTTAAAAATTAAGTTATTTTATAAACTTTTTTTTATTAAATTTTATTTTAAGGAAAAATAATTTTTTATACTAATATTAAATGAAATTATTAATAGTTTTTTTTATAGCTAAAATAGGGTTTTATCCAAAGATTTTTAAGTATTTTTGGATTATAATAATAAAGTTATTTTTTAGTTTATTTTAAAATTTAAAAAATTAAATTTTTTGTAGTTTTCCTAAATTAAATTTTTTGTAATTAAATTTTTTGTAATTAAATTTTTTGTAATTAAATTTTTTGTAATTAAATTTTTTGTAATTAAATTTTTTGTAATTTTTGTAATTAAATTTTTTGTAATTAAATTTTTTGTAATTAAATTTTTTGTAATTAAATTTTTTATTAAAGCCGTTTATAGGATTAATATTATTTTTTCGGTAATATACTTTAAAGTTATATATTGCCATATAAATTATTTATAAAATAGCATAAATTATTATAATTTCTTAATATTCTAATAATATACTATAATTTCTTAAAGTAATATTATTATTATTTGAAACTTTTAATAATAGCAAATAATTTTTTATTATAAATAAAATAATAATATTTGGTTTTTTAAAGTTTTTAAAAATAAAAAACAATCAATTTTTAATAATTTTTAATTTTTTTAATATTAATTTATTATCAAATCATTTTTATTATTATAAAAATAAAAGTTTTAGTTTTTATTTGAATTTTTTTTTAAAAAAATTTAAAAAAAATTTAAAAAATACAATAATAAAAGTTTTTTGAATTTTTTAAAGTTTTATTTGGCTTTTTTAATAGATTTAAAAAACCTTTTTTTAATTAATTAATTATTCCTATTAATAAATTAGTTAATTCTGCTGTAATAGTAAAATAATAATAAATAAATTATTAATAAAAATGTGCAAATTTAAATTTAAATTAATTTTTAATAAATTAAATTAAATTAAAATAAATATATTTTTTTTAAAATAATAATAAATTTTAATAATTTGATTTTTTTAATTTTAAAAATATATTTAAATAATTTAATATATAATTAATATTATTAAAATTATATAATAATTTATAAAACATAATTTATATATTTTTTTAATTTTTTAAATAAATAAAATTATTCTTTAAATAAATTATTATAAAATAATTAATAAAAATTTCTATTATATAATTAATATATATTTAAAATATTATAAAAATATTTGTAAATTTAAAAAATATAATTAAATATTTAAAATAATTTTATTTAATTTAGAAAATAATTTTTCATTTCTTTTTTAATAAAAATATAATAATATATATTTTTAAAATTAAAATTAATAAATATTTTAGTTTTTATTAATTAATTAAAAATCTTATTAATTAAAAATAGAAAATAATGATTTTCAATTATTATTTTATTGAGTTTTTATAATTAATATAAAACTATAGATTTCTTTTTTTTTAAAATAAAAAAAATTAGTAATTTTATAGGACTTTTAAAATATTTAATTAAAATTTAGAGAAATTATGAAAAAACCTATGTAAAAGTATATTTATAGTTTTTATTATATAACTAATATTTTTTAAATTAATAAATTAATAAATTTATTTACAATATTTATAAAAAATTTATTAGAAGTATAAATAAAGGATAGCTGGGAGCCCCCGTAGGGGCTCCCAGCCACCCAAATAACGGAGTATAGAATAGGCCGTAGGCCTATTCTATACTTTGTAATATATTCATTCTAATAAATTATAAGCTCTTTTTTCCGCCAAAAGCTCTAACTATTTTATTTTTATTCTATTATTTTACTTATATATGGTCCATATAATTTAATACTTTAATATATCAAATGCGCTATATTATTACCTATGTAGCCTTAACCCCAGCCTTATGCGCTCCAAACCGTTCAAAAACACCAAAATTAACTAAATCTTTTGTTAAAACACAATAAAAAACCCGAATAAAATTTTTAAAAACTATATATATAATTTTTAAATAAATTTTTTTTTTGGATTTATATAATATTAAAATTTTAAGATTATTATTTAAAATATATTTTATTTTAAATAATCTATTATATTATTATTAATATTAGAATTTTAAATAATAAAATATATTTCCGTATTTATAAATATAGTAAATTAGGTTTTTATTTTTAAATATTATTGTAAACAAATAATATAAATATTATTTTTTTTTTTAAAAAATATTAATTTTGGTTTATTATTTTTTAAATAAATATATATAGTTTAAAATTATTTTTAATTGGTTTTAATATAATTTATTAATAATATTAAATAAATTAAAAATTATTATATTTAAATTAAATAAAAAAATACCATAAATAACTTTTAAGAAAAAAATTAAATATATTTTATTTAAAAAATAATAATGCCTTTTTTTGCTTTTTTTGTAAATTTTAAACTAGTTATTATTAAATTATCAAAAAATATAACCTTTTAAATATTAATTAAAAACTAAAAATTAATTTTTAAAAATTAATTAAATATTTATAATATTTTAATTATTTTAATTTTAATATTTATAAAAAAAAATTATTTATAGGTAATGGTGGTGGTGGTGGTATTCATACTCCGATCCAGGCCTTAAAGGCCTATGTAGATATTCTATATATATTATAAGCTTTTTTGTAACATTGCTATTTATATGCCAAACGTCTGCAAATCCCATTTTTTTTATTATTTTTATTCTAGGCCTACTGCCGCTTCCCCAAATCCCTTTATACAAGCTTCCCCCGGGAAGTAATTTTACCCAAGGGGTATAGTAGGCTATATTTTATTTATTATTATCTAATAGCAAAAACCATTTAAATTAATATATTATTATTTTTTTTAAATATTTTTAGTTTAATATTTAAAAAAAAATATATTATTATATTTTAGTTTTTTTTTTAAAAATTAAAAAATAAAATTTTATATTTTATTTTATATTATAAAAAAAAAAAATCAAAAAATTTTATTTTTTTTGCTTTTTATTATTTAATTAAAATTATTAAAATAAATATTTATTATATTAATTAAAATAAATTATTTAAATTTAGCTAAATAAACTATAAATATTATATTTATTTATATATTTTATTATTTATATTTTTTAATATAAAGTTTTTAATTAGATTTATTTATATATTTATTATAAAAAACTTTAAATTTTATATTATTAATTTTTATTATTAATTTTTTTTAATTTTTTTTAAATAAATTAATATTATTATATTAAATATAATTATATTATAAAAATAATAATTACTAATATATAAATTAGTTTATTTAAAATTTTTATTAAACTAATAATATTAATTTTTATTTAAATTTTGAATTTTTATTTAAAATTAATAAAAATAAAATAAATAAATAAAATATAATAAATATTTTGGAAATTATAAATATTAAAATTATATATATATTTATTGTAAAAAAACAAATTAATTTTTTTCTAAAGTTTTTTGTATTTATATAAATTTTATTAAAAACTAATTTTGCTAATATATATTTAAAAAATAAAAAATATTTATTATTTAAAATATTTTTTATATTTAAAATAAATTTTAAAAATAGAAAATTCCTAAATACAATAAAATACTTTGTTATATAAGTTATTTTTTTATTAATTCACTTATTTCCAATTAATTTATTAATTAATTTAATTTTTAATTGGAATTAATTATATTATAAAAAATTAACAAAACGAGACTATTGGGCTTTTAGGGTTATTTAATTTTTATTCTATTGTTTATTTGGCCGTATTGTTTATAATTTTATAATTTAATATATTAATATATATTAAAATCTAATATATTTTAATTAAAAAAAAAGGGCGGCTAATAATTTATAAATACAAATCCAAATTTATTAAATATTTTTTGTTTTTAGATTTATTATTAATTTTATTATATTTTAATTATTTATAAAAATATAAGCTTTTTTTAATTGGAGTTTTTTATTAATAATTATTTTTAAAATTATTAATAGGCTATAAACTTTTTTTATATAAATAATATTAATATTTATAATTTTTATATAAATGTTTTATATTTTTTTTATTTTTTAAAAATATATTATAAAATATATTTGATTATTTATTTCTAATTCGTTGATATATATATATATACTAATTCTATTAAAAAATTTATTATAAATTAAGATGGCTTTTTTAGTAATATTTATAATATTGGTAATAATAGCTAATATTTTAGTTTAAAAAAATACAATAAATTTTTTTTTGATTTTTATATTTATGAATTTAGTTTTAAAAATTGTTTTAAAAAGTTTTTTATATTATATAAAAATATTTAATTTAGGTTTACTATTTATTAAAAGAATATTTTCAATAATTACTTAGTTTTGTAAAATAAAATTTATTTGAATTAATACCTTTTATACCTTTTGCATAAACTTAAATAAAATCAAAATTAGTATTAATTTAATATTTAAAGTAATGGTAAAAATTCTTGTAAAAGCCTTTAATATTATTTTTTCTGCTTTTTTCTAAATGCTTACAAATTTATTTATAAAGAGTTCCAATATTTACAGTAAATACTATATTAATAAACAAAATAATAGTTTAAATAAAATTATAGTTTAATATATTTATCTAATATTTAAAATACTTATTTCTTATATGCTTTTTTTTAGTTTATAAAAAGCTAATGCGTTTTTGGTAATTGTTTTGATTTTTTTTTTAATATAAATTTGGAAGTTTAAACAATTATTAATTATAATTCTTAAAAATTTATATAATTTTATCAAATTAAAAAAAATATTAAAAATAATTTAGTTTATTATTAGTAGTAGCAAATTCTTTTTTTATTATTATTTTATATTTCTAAGGACTAGAAATATATAAAATAAAATTTATTTAATACAAATTTTGATTTATATATTTTTATTTTTATATTATTTTATATTAAAGTTTTCTTAAAGATAATAATTGTAGTTTCTAAATTTAATACAATAATTAGTATATTTAAATTATTAATTTATTTTAGTTTAATAAGTTTACTATTGTTTTAGTTAATTTTTATTTTTAGTAGATTTATATTATAAAATAAATAAAAAATAAAACTAATTAAAAATTTTTATAAAATATTAATATAAACTGGGAGTTTGTTTATGGTATATTTAAATAGTTTTAGTAATATTTGTTTGCTAAATAAAAAGTTTACTATTTAATTTGTTTATTTACTTTTTAATTTTTTTAGTTTAAAATTATAAATAAACTAGAAATAAAATATATTATTATATATTCTTAAAATATCTAAGGAAAAAAATATTGTATATAATTTTTTTATTTATATTTTTTGAATTTTTATTATAAAAATATAAAATTTAATTTTATATTTGATTTTATTGCGGTTATTTAGGTAATACATTAATAAAAATTAGTATATTTTTATTATAAAATTAATTTTAACCATAAATATAATTTCAAAGATTTTTTCTAAAATATTTAATAAAGTTATTAACTAATATAATATAAATAATAAATAATTTTTTTTGTTTAGTTTAAGTAATGTTATTATTATTAATTTTTTAAAATATTAGAAATAATATCCAATATCTAAACAAATATTATATAAAAAATATAAAATTAGTATTATTATAAATAAAATAAATTTTAGGATTTTATTTGGGATTTTATTTGATTTAGGGGCTTTTTTGTTTTTTAAACTTATTATAACTTTAATAATTTTAAATTTTTGAATTTTTAAATATTTGAAAATAAACAAATATTAGTGTTTTTTTTGGTAAAAATCCTTAATATTTTTTAAATTTATATTTATTAATAAAAAATAAAAATAAATATTTAAAGCCACTATTTTCTTTTTTGGATTAATAGCCAAATGTTTATTATACTAAATATTTAGGATATAAATCTTTTTGCATTAGCTTTATTTTTGTATAAAATTCATTATTTTTTATATTTTACTAAAATTGCCTTTAATATTATTTAATTAATTTTATTATTATTTTTACTTAAAATTTCTAATAATTTTTTTAAATTTTAATTTAAATTTTTTATATTATTAGTTAATAATTTTAATATAAAAATATATTTTTTTTTTTTTAGTTTAATAAATATTTTATTAAATAATTTTTAATTTTATAATAAAAATAAATTTAAATTTAAAAGTAATATAGGCCATTAAAATAAACTTATTAATAGCTGTTTTAATTATTTAAATAAAAGTTATAGCTATTTTATTTAAAAAAAATAAAATAATTTATATAAAATTAATATATTTTAATACTTTTATTTTTTATTTAAAATAATTAATTTCTTTTTATAAATCATAAATTTTATTTTATAATATATTTATTAAAAATTTATGATTTATTTTAGTCTAAGTTTTTTTCTTTTAATTCTTGTTTTGGTCGTTTTTTTCGTAAACAGCCAGGTGGTGGTAGTGGTGGTATTCATACTCCGATCCAGGCCTTAAAGGCCTATGCAGGTGTTCTATATATATTACAAGCCCCCCTGTAACATTGCTATTCGTACGCTAAACGCCTGCAAATCCCATTCTTTTCACTATTTTCGTTCTAGGCCTACTGCCAGTGTCCCCAAGCCTCAAGCCCCAAGCCTCAAACCCCTCTATACGAGCCTCCCCCGGGGAATGATTTCACCCAAAGGGTATAGTAGGCTATGTTTTGTTTATTATTATTTGGTAGTAGGAACCGTCTAGATTAATGTATTATTATTCTTTTTAGGTGCTTCTAATTTAATGCCTTAAAAAAACATATTACTATATTTTGGTTTTTTTTTTAAAAACCAAAAAATAAAGTTTTGCGTTTTATTTTATATAATAAAAAAAAATTAAAAAGTTTTATTTTTTTTGTTTTTTATTATTTAATTGAAATTACTAAAATAAATATTTATTATATTAATTAAAATAAATTATTTAAATTTAACCAAATAAATTATAAATATTATATTTATTTATATATTTTATTATTTATATTTTTTAATATAAGGTTTTTAATTAAGTTTATTTATATATTTATTATAAAAAACTTTAAGTTTTATATTATTAATTTT
>QYSG01005781.1:0-46355 GCA_003988875.1 Lachnum nothofagi
GCGGGCACTGTCGGGCTGGTTGAGCACGTTCAGGCCGGGGAAGTTCTGCCATGCGAGACGCTTAACTTTGGCGGAGCAAGATGAGATATAAGGAGCAAGTAAAGTCCATGCCCATGATTGTGGGATACCGGTCTCGAACCAAACTAGCATCGGGAACAGACCACCAAACTGTCCGAAAATCATCTGCTGACGAGCTTCAGTGGAAATTGACTGGTCTAAGAGCTAGGCAACCTCTCTGGCGTCCAGGTGAGCTTTAAAACTCCAAACACCAGACTCGCCGGATCGCGTGAGCTTTTGGGCAAAGTGGAAAGCCTCGTGGACAGTCATGTATGGGTAATTGTATGTGCACTGAGGAGTTGCACCGCCGGGTCCGCCGAGAAGATTGCTGAGCATTGTAGCGTGTCCTGACTCTTGGTCTGCCATRAACTCAATGAGGAAACGATCAGATGCAGTTAGACCGGCGGCACTGAACTCCTCCTCGCTGAAACGGGCAAGAATGTCATGGAAGAGATCAATCTCGATCCATTCTTGGTAAAGCCCCAGAAGAATTGAGAAGTAATCAAAATCTGATTGAACTCTGTACACGGGCTCGGTGCCGTTGGTTCCCAGTCCTCCAGCTGGCTGGTATGAGACTGGCTCGGGTGCATGAAGAAGCCCATCTGGGTTGTAGGTAGTTTCTTCGAGATTTGGCGGTAGAATTGAGACCTCGCTACCGAGTGTGGTGGTAGTCACCGCGCCGGTAGTTGTTGGGGTGCCAGAAAACGGGCCATGAGATGTAACGCCGGTGACCTGGCTGCTGACAACGGGCAGGACGGCGTTCGTGGCACCAGGAAGCYCAGAAACTGGAATACCGGCATAAGAAGYGACAGAAGAAACTGCGGCGCTATTGRCAGAAGGMTGCTGAGGGTAATCGTAGTAGCCAAAGGGCAAAGAGCTTGTGGCAGCAGAACTAGCTGTAGCAGCTGGGGCTCGAATTTGACCGTCACTAATTTGAGTGACAGGCGTCGGGGCTGGTACAGCACGGACTACGGCGACAAAGCCGGCAGCGATACTTGCTTTGAAAAAAATGTTGAAAGCGATGCTGATTGCTGAAATGGAGAATTGAAGTTCCAGGAAAGAGCGATCTTATACAACCGCAGTTGCCCCTGTATCGAGCCCAACGGCATGACGCTCACAACCGCACCTTGCATCCATGAAGTAATGTAAATAAATGTCACTTAGTAAGATCAAAATAGTCTAGATCTGCTTTAGTAGTGAAAGCTTATAAAGAAGCAACATCAGTGCAGCTATTGTGCTCCGCTGGATGCATATTGCCAGGGTAGCTTTYAAAGAAAACGACCGATTTTTGAGCAGCGAACGTGCAGGAAAGAAGACCGCGGAGCTACTTCTCCAGGAAAATCCACAATAAACACCAGCGACTCAGAAGAATTGGCCCACAGCTCCATCCATATGCCATCGGAATGTGGAGGAAATATCACGTCGCCCTTTTATCYACTGGGATATTCACGACCAAGAGGCTTGAAATCGCCAACAACAAGCGATTTCGGTGTCCCAGRGATGTCTTGCAGAGTGTAAGTATAATRACTTTAACGATTTTCACTTCGTTCCCGGAAACGTCATATTCAGGGGATCGTGCAGTAGTTGTTGCGGCTCTTCCCCAGATGCTGTGGCGAATGAAAGCTCTGATGAACTCTGAACTTAACTCCCAGCTGGAGAGGAATCTCCGCCACCCAATCACATCAACACTTGGCTTAAAGGACTTGCCGACCGAGCCGGGAATGCGAAATCGGGACTGGCTGGGTCCGAGTCCAATGGAGTTTGAGTAGCACGTGGCAAAGATCGTGRTATTGGCAACCAGGAACATAGGGCATTGCTATATCATGTCAGCTCTCAATTGTCAGTGGRTAGCAAAATCCATGATACCCGTTCCTATGATCGGATGTTGACCTCAAAATATTTGATGAAAAATCGTTCGATTCTAGACTTTTCCCCATGACAAAGAGTGTCATGACGTTGAGAGAAAATATACGTTGGCCCGAGACATCCTTGCAGAACATGCTTTCTTTGGTRGAGCATTAAAGCCGCAATTCTTATTTCTCGAGGAGGAACACTTCCCAAATTGCTTTCTGTTCCCCCCYGGAGTCTAGTGTAAATCTCAAGTGTAGAATGTCTTCAAGAGATAACTCTAAATGGACCTTTGCAACGAGCTCGGGGGTGGACACCSAGCTCCTCCCCTGGTACAGGAGGAATTCTAGCTTTCATATCCTAAATATTACTTTTATCGGCAAATATCTCAATCCACCCATTTTAATTCGTAAATATCTCAATCCACCCTTTTTTGTGCCATAATATCTCAACCCACCCTATTCCTAAGATTTTTTAAGTTTTTATATAAAATATATATGTATATGATTTTTTTCTTAATATATTGCTATTTGAAAACTGGGAATAGCTTCATTTTTGAAGTTGTACAATTGTAACGGGGTAAATCGATCTTATATGACCAAGCACGTAACCATATAAGTTGCGAATAGCTTCACTTTTTCAAGTATACAAACGAGATTTACAACCCAACCTAGCCCTTACTTTAGACTTTGATTAGTGCTGCCTATATGCCAGATCCTATTAGGGGCTTGCCTCTTCTTTTGGCCTTATATATAATATAAAGGTGGATTGAGATATTATAACACAAAAAAGGGTGGATTGAGATATTTACGAATTAAAATGGGTGGATTGAGATATTTTCCGTACTTTTATATACCTTACAGGCCGAAATAGCYATACTATACGCAGGTAGCACGCAGCAATATGGTCGGCACGTCTCAGATTGCTCATAGAAATGTCCAATACCGATTGCGATCAGCCAAATCCCCGGATACCTCGAATGCCAACACTTTTCTTCTCCTTTTTAGCATCAGGGGCTTCCTTTAYGCYAGGATCCTTCACCTTGTCTTTCTCCTTTTTGTCCTTTTCYTTCTTGCCTATATTTTGTACACCGCCTATGACCACCAATTAGCTTCAATCAACTCAAACTCATATAGAGACTATATACCTCGACCATAGACTCTGACTTCACTCTGCGGATTAATCTTAGGCTTCCCATGATCATCTACCGAGCCATCCGAGGTCCCAGATTTTCCTATTGAAATAGGGCTTTGCGGGCTGAACGGTTGGGAATGATRCCCAGATGCGGGGCTACGCGCATCTGGAGTCTTCGCCGACGATTTGAAAGATGTGTCGAGTCTCGAAGGCGTGACAGGGTTATCGAGTTCGGTGTATAGATTCGACCTCGTTCCGTTGTTTTTTGAATTGTTGGRCCCGGAATGGAAATTGCTCGATCCACCGCCGAGAAGAGGCGTAACAACATCGTAGTCTCCACCCTCCTGCACAACTTGGAGTGCCTGATATGACTCATTGAGCGTGGTATACTTCTTCAGTAGCTCCCTGTAGGCTTTCTTGGCTTCTCTGATACGAGTCCTGCTGTCTGCCAATGCATGRTCTATTAACTCCTGCGTGATGCCCGCCTTGTGCTGCTGCCACACTTCTTCATCTGTTGGCTTGGACCTACAAGATTTCCGAATCAGCATTATTTGATCAAAAAKTATTTGGAGAAATTCGGGTGTACCCCAAGGTCTCAGAACTTCCGAGACAATAGAATACCCTGATCCATTGCCACAAAATACTCTGTGAAAAAACATACCGCAAGGTCTCAACCTCCTTCTCAAAAGCTAGCTTAGCATCCTTAAGCGCTTGATCACGAGCGGCGACCTCCATTTCTAAAATGGCGACCTGTCTCGAAGCAGTCTCRTCKTTTTCTTTAGCCTGCACCGCCTCGCTTTCCTTAGCCTCGTAAGTTCGAATMGTGAGCGTCAATTTCTCCACCTGACTGCGGAGAGCTTTGAGTTCATCCAGACTTGCTTCTACTGTCTCGACTTTTTGCAAGGCCGAGCGCTCGTTTCCTTCATGTTTCAAAACTAAATATTTGAGATTCTCATTGCGCTCTTTGGCTTTTTCCAGCTTTGTCTTCAATTCGTCACGTTCAGACTGCAAGATGTTAGCTCYAGATTCGAGAGGATCCAAATGTCTCAAGACTTCTGCGACAATGGAACAGAGAGTATAAATACCAGCCACTTCTTCTGCTCCTCCTTCAATACCTTCAACTTGGCCCCAAGACTACTCTCYGCATTCCTCGAATGCGCTCTACGGATCTCAGTCTCCTTCTTTATTAGAACATTCGCCTTCTTTGCATCCTCCAGCTTCTGCTTGAGAACTTTGTTAGAATATATCAGGTTTTGCGTCTCTGCCTCCGCTCTTGCTTCTCTGATCTGCTTCGCACGCAATTGGCCGATGTGAGTGAGGTGTTGTTGTTTGAGATACCGCTCAAAATTCAGGTCATTCCGGAGGAGTTGGATCTCGCGATGGAGGTAGGCGACTTTGAGGCTRGGATCTGAATTTGCAGGCCAGATGGCAGGCGAGCGAGGTATTGTTTCGCGGGTAAGCGAAGCTAGGTATGCATCCATATGTATAGAGGAATTGTCGTGGTGATTGTTGGTAAGGGCAAGTGAAGTGACGGAATCGTTAGTGAGAGCTTGGTAAATGCTAGTACGTGCCGGTTTTTGGCCGTTGACGAGGTCTTGGAGCTGGTTATGAGACGGGGACGATAGCATCTGTGGTGGTAATGTCGGGCTATCATTACGATCGGAAGGGTGTAYGCTGGGAGAATCCATGATCGAGGGCATCGACTGACTAGTCTGAGAAAGCTTCCGGTGCAGACCTGACATTCGAAATCCGTCTGAGGCGACTGCCGTAGATTGGGTATTTCTCCAGCTATTGTGCCTAGACATAAATGGAGTTTCATCAGACTGCAGCAGAGGTTGYTCAGGCACATCAGAATTGGGYTCAGCTCTTCTTGCTGCAGCATTAGATCTGAGTGTATGCGCCTCATGATTTGCAGGGCTRTACAGAGCCATACACTCGGCGACGACATCTGATGCTTCGCTCGTCATCCAGCGACTGCTATCTGTGATCTCGCTTTCAATGGTCATGGTGAAGAAGTTCGGGTGCAGCAGATGGACTTGTCTGAAGGACTCTGACCGTTGTCTAATCTCCATTGGTTCAACATCAAGGTCATCAGCGCCTGGAAAGTTGGCGTGCCGGAGATATCGTTGAGGTTTCCGGATATAGCTCATGAAGTTGATAGGATATAGGCCATATAGAAATGTGAAATAGTGTAAAAGCTCTGGAACAGTTTCGTCTTCCGACTCGAGTAGGTACGAAAGCTTGTCCCATGGCTCTTCCTTCTCCACACCATCTGGAAGCAAGCTCTTCTCATCATCACTATCGTGCACCTCAGGCTCAGCCCTCTTGCGTTCTCGATCCCAAAACAGCATCCGACTGTATATGTTGAAAAGCGGAGGTAGATGCTTCGACATGGACGTCGGGATATGAGGAAGACACATAATCAGGGCCGTCATAGCCAATGATATAACTCTTGTTGACGTATCTGTTTGAAGGCAGCGGAGGAGATTGTCGAACAGCGGTGTTTGAAGAATTTGATGTAGGTGTGGAGGACCGTGGCGTATGAATTCGCAGAGCAGAGAGAGGCCTAATATCCTGTTGCTTTTGTCCACGAAGTATTTGTTGAGAGTATTTAGAAAGTCCTAACAGCTGTTAGCACCTAACTTATCGAAGCAGCGATCTTGTCCATACCTTTGGACGCTTCTTCCCAAACGAAATGAGAATTATCCGCAACTGGCCTTCCACAAATCGCGCATAGTCGTCAAACTCCTCATCCGCCTGCCTCGACTGTGCCAGCCATATCTCCAGTAAATTTTGGGCTATAGTCTTGCTCGTCGTCTTTGCGTCCTCGACCTCGCCCTCGTCTTCATCAAATACCAAGGTTTCGAGCAACGTCTCTCGCGCCTCCACGGCCAGGCCTTTTTCCTGCCCCAAYCGATTCAGCACATGCACCGTGAGCTTATCCCACCATTGCAGAAGCCTTCCCTTTCCACGAATCGCAGGCCTCAAATTCCGTAGGATCGCAAGAAACGGCGCAAGGCGCGAGGGCTTATCGAGGACGGACGATTGGTAGATATTGAGGAGCTCATCTTGCAAACGTTGGGAATCGGCTTCCTCGCGAGTGGCGTGTTTCTCGAGGTACGCATGGATTATGGCGATGAGGTCGTCTGGCAGAGGGAGGGCTGGATTCGAGACGGAGATGTCTATGGCCTTGGAGAGGTCTTTGAGGGATCTGCAATGCAATGATTAATTTGATGTCTGCCGAGGGGATGTGTTCACACGCGAGTTTGGAGGAGGACGGACCCAGATAACATTGTTTCAGGAACAGGGAGAATCGCGGTCTTGTCGAAATGCTTGATTTCGAGAGTTGTCGGGTCCGTGAGCGCTCTGTTGAAGAACGCGGGGTTAGTGATTGCATCGGCGCTGGAGACGGGAGCAACAAGCTGACAGCATTAGTGAATATTTTCCYACGCTGCCCCTGCCGTAGTGTGCTGCGGGCAGAGGACTCAATCAAGATGTCAGAGGTGAGGCCCAGCTGTAAGATCTCCTCCCTCTTCTTCTTTGACAGGGGTCAGGGGTCCCTCGAGAGCTTTTCACTTCTGCTGATAAGGATCGATCTGCCTGCTGCTTATCGCCGAAGACCAGGAAGTTCATCCCACAAACGGATTTACCAACTCTTCTACATCGGCTCTACAACTTTCACATCGGCGTAAAGTCACGCGCATAACATGAGCTTATAAGTATAAAAAGGTACTGTTCCATTGCTATTGTCTTGTTGCCGTTAATCCAGTTTTGATCTTGAGTGRAAGAAGTATATCTTAACCACAACCCAGAGCTCTTCGTTCATTCCAGACCCATCAACATCTTGCTATAGATCATCATGGCCACCGAAACAGCATATCTCCCTCTCAAAGGAAAGACCGCCATAGTAACAGGCGCCTCCCGTGGTCTCGGAGCAGGAATGGCCTACGAGCTAGCCGCCCGCGGCGCCGACGTYGTCTTAACCTACACCTCCCCTTCCAGCAAGGACCTAATCACCGCCCTCTCCTCCAAAATTAGCCTTCTGCCTTACAACCCCTCAACACTCAGCGTAGCAGCCGACCTCTCAAAAGTAGACTCTCCCTCTGAAATCATCAAGTCTCTGAAAGATTGGAGGAACGGTGACTTGAAAATCGATATCTTGGTGAACAATGCGGGGACTGAGGTGGTGAAGAAATTGGGTGACATCACGCCTAAGGATTTTGCMAAGGTGTATGATCTCAATGTTCGCGGCGCATTGCTCATGACTCAAGCTGTGCTTCCTTATCTACAACCCAAAGGCCGCATAATCAACATCTCCTCCGTGGGCTCGCGTTCCGGATTTCCCAATTTGGGTCTCTACTGCTCATCTAAGGCCGCACTCGAAGGCCTGACGCGGTGTTGGGCTGCTGAGCTGGGCGGGAATGGAACGACGGTCAATGCCGTGAATCCTGGGCCGGTGGAGAGCGAGATGCTGAAGAACATTCCGAAGGAGATTGTGGAGAAGCARAAGAGTGATACACCGGTTGAGAGGCGGCTGGGGACTGTGAAAGAGGTTGCGGATGTAGTGACGTGGCTGGCTGGGCCGGATAGTAGGTGGGTGACAGGGCAGACGATTTCTGCTTCTGGAGGATGGGCGATGTATTGAGGCATAGTTGCTCTAGTATATTTCGGTAGAATGCCTATGTAGGTGAAAATCCGCAAGCTTGAATTCCCAGGGAGAGAGCTTAGGACAAAAAAAGAACAGAAACTGTATTTGCAGTCACTTCAGGAATATAGCGGCTTGGAATATTCTGTTCATAGTATTTCGTTTCTATCATTCGTCATAGCAATAGCAATAGCAACTTACACACTTTTCTATTCGTCATCATAGTTTCCCTTTACTATCCGTAGATAGTCACAGGAGGTACTCATCAAACCACTGCACAGCCTGCAAGAAAGCCTTCTCCTTAGCGAACTTCTCGTGCTTGACAGATGTATCACAACGGACAGAGAAACCGTGCACGACACCGCTGTACAAGTTGATCTGGTAAGGCTGCTTGGTCTCGACGAGGATTGTCTCAGACTTGTGGCGCTTCTCGGCGGGGAAGATTTGGTCCGTTTCGGCCGCCGCGATGGAGAGGGGTCCCTTGATGGCACGGAGCTCATCTTCCTCGACGAAACTGACCTATGCTATCAGGGAAATGATCAAGGCGGGGTATTTYCAGGATACTCACGAGGGATGAGCCACGTAGCCGACATCAATACCCTTTCCGGTGGGCATGAATCTAATTACGTACTTGGCACCCTTTATGTTTTGGTCASCTCTTAAAGCCTGAGGAGAGTATGCAGCCAGCACTCACGAAGCAGTAGCCGACAGCGCCGATCTTCTTGTACCCTTGTCCCTTCAAGTAGTCAAGACTCTTTCGGATGATAGGGTCGACGTATTCCCAAGTATGTGGGTTGTCTCCAGTGCTGCCCTTGGTCAACCACTGCAAGAAATCCGAGTCAGCATTACTTGATCTGGGGACAATTAGGAGCATTCGGGGGTACTTGAGCACTTTAGTGCTCCCGAGTGAGACACTTTCTCGGGAGCAGCGAAGCTCTCGATACTCCCGACTTCTACCAAATAGGGAAAGAAGTACTCGGGAAATATACATACGGACATGAGATCAAAGCCCTCAGGACGGTTGAGAGGAATTGGGTCTCCGTTGAACAGATCTGGAATGATGGTATAGTAGCCATTGGCCGCGAATTGGTCGGCCATCAGTTTGCTGTTTTGCCAGATACCAATGACATCTGGGACGTAGAGAATGGCAGTCTCCTTGTGGACGGTACCCTTGGGTCATCGGTCAGTATTTGGATTGATTAAAGTTACATCGGGAGCTATCGCAAGGGAGAGAGCTCACTCGTGCTTGACCCCAACGGTACAGCATTGAGCAGGGGGGTTAGAGGCCATTGTGAGTAGGTTCTTGGCAAAGATGAACTACAGGAAGAGAGCAGAAGGGAGAGGGGACAGAGCTAGGGATTTTGGAAGACCAGATTCGAGAAAGCCTACTATTTATATCATGGACGCTCAAGGAGGGCCAGGAGGGGGGAGAATTTGTAAGATTGACGTGACCTAGGCCAGCTGTGCGTACGCAGCGTCACTTCCCCGTTCGCAGGCTCAGGTACCCTGGAACGATGCGCAGAACTGAAAGCCTCCGGCGTGCATCGGCAGCCTTAAGTTCGTTGTATGGTATGGTATGGTATTGTAATTACGTCTATAGAAGTAAATACTCCTAGCCTCCCGTAGGGCATAAAGACATACTAAGCTTAGGATTTAATATATTATTAAAGTATATATATGCTGGCTATAGGCAGTTATACGTAGAGTTTTAATCTAGTATTTAAAAACATAGATTCTCTATTTATAAAGTTATTCATATAGTTCTATAAATTTCCCCTGCTAAAAAAACCTTTTAAACTAAACCCAGGTCCCTAATCCCATAGTATTACAATGTTTTTAATCTAAAAAAGTAATTTATAAGAAAATATATGCCTAAAAGCTTGTTAAATATACCTATTCCTATTATTTGCAGTAATTTATATAGTTATCAAACCTTTATTCCTTTTTTTCCTGGCTAAGCAGTAGTCTATGCATATGCCATAGTTTTTAATGCTACAGTAATATGCGAGTTCAGCGCCTTTTGCCGATTTTTAGCATACGCATATGAACTTTTATTTATATATATACTAAAAATCTATGAAAATAAACTAAACAATAGCAAATATTCTATTATTCCGCCAATAGCTTTATTAATATTATTTATTTAAATAATATTAATATTTTTAATATTATATATTATTAAATTATATTTCTAAAATATTTCTTTAGCCGAAAAGGAAAAAAATCCGTTAAAACAAAAGTAAAAAAACCCGTTAAAAAATTTATTGTTTTAAAGCTTAAGATTTCTTTGAAAATAACTACTTTTAATAATAAAAGTAATAAAAAACCACCGAATAAAAAACTTATAATTAAATTTGAAAATATATAGATTTTGCTAATATAGTTGTTAATGTTTATATTACTTTTAAAAACATTAAAAGCTTTTAAATTAAATTTTTTTTTTTTTTGCTTTTTTTTAACTTTATTTTTAAAATATTTTTATTTTTAAATAATAAAATAGCATAAACTAAACTTTATATTATTAATTTTAGTAATTTTGATTGGTTTTAATAAAACAAATAGAATAAATGGATGGATTTAGAAATTAAAGTATATATAAAAAAAAAAAAATACAAAGAAAAACTCCGCACGCTAATTTTTTAGATTAATAAATATAAAACAATTAAAAATAATTAAACTATTTCAATTAAAAGCTATAGCAAATAAAAAAATTTTAAAAAAATTTTAATTAAAATTAATATTTAAATTAGAAATATTACTATAAATTAAAACTTTAATTATATATTTAGCAAAATTTCTACTAAAAATAAATTTAAAATTTTTAAATTTAAAAAAAAAATTATTTAATATATATTATTTAAAAATAAAAAAATACTATAAAACAAAAAAAAAAGCTTTTAATTTGCAATAAATCAAATAAAGCAAAAATTAGCAAATACAAAAACTTAGAAAATAAATATACTTAAAAAAATTTAGCATATATTAAAAAACTAATAAAAATATAAACTAAAGTTTTATATAAATCATAGATTTATATATTAAATTAATATTAAGTTTTAAAAATATATTTAATTTAAAACCTAAAATATAACAATTTAAACAAAGTAAATTAAATATAATTAATATATAATCAATAAACCTAACTATTAGTTTATTAGTATTTTAAAAGCAAAATTAAACAAAAAAAAATTAAATACTTTAATAAAAAAGTATATATAAACACTGTTGATTTAATTTTAAGTATTAATAATGCTAAATTATATAGTTCCGGGTTTTATATTTTTAATAATATTATTTTTGTATTAATAGGCGCAATTATTTTTTATTTTAATGCCAATACTTGTATATTAAGTACTATGAGTTTTTTTTCGGATTTATTAAAAATATTTTTATTTAGGGCTATTATTGGATAGTTTATATAATAATAATACTGCTAATATAACCTTTTTGATTTTTATAAGAAGGTCTACTAATACACTACATTAAAGTTAATTTATATTTTTATTATTACGGAGGAATTACTTAATACTTAAACTAGTTTGATTTTGATTTTACCGGCAAAAGCTATATTTTTCAAATAAAAATCACGGAAAACTATTAATTTAATTTTTTATTTTAATTATATTTTTAATATTTGCATAACTAAGGAAAACTAATCAAATATTATTAAAAGTATTTTGCAAATAATTAATAAATTTTAATAAATTCTAAGGCCATAAGTAAAATATAAATCTAATTTTATATAAAATTAAAAAAAGGAATTAAATTATTAAAAATATTTGTAATTTTTAGTTAAATAGTGCAAAACTGCTAGAAAATCTATTATTAGTTATTATAAACTAAATTAATATATTTAAAAAGTTTTATAAAAACTTTCCTAATAATAACGCATTTTTTAAAGAAAACTCCGCCTTTAGAAATAATAAAAAATCTAATAAAAAAAATAATGGTTTTATTGATTATTTATTTTTTATTTTTAAAAATAATAATAATAATTTTAATAATAATAATAAAAATATTATTAGCCAAAAAAAATTCAATAATTTAATTAATTATAATTATTTTAATTAAAATAGCAAAAATAATAATAATAGTTTTAATTAAAGATTTTAAACTTTGTTTAGCTTTTATAATTTAAACAAATATACTAATTTTAATATATATATAATTTACAATTTTATATTCAAATTTATATTTAATAAATTAGAAAAATATACAAAAATTTAAAGAATAAATTTTAATTATCAGATATAAATTTTTTTTAAAAATAATTAAATATATATAAAAAATATAAAAAATCCAAATTTACTTTAGTAAAAATATAGTATATATAATAATTATAAAATTATAATAAATAATAATAAAAAACTAATATAATTACTTAAAATCATAGCTAAAATTCTAGAAATATCCAATAGTTTTTTTTTTTGCTTTTAGTTTAACTACTATGTTTTTAATAGTATTTTGCAAAAAACTTTTAAAATTAATATATAATCTATTTGTTTAAAAACAATAATTATAGTAAATATATATTTTAAAATTATAAAAACTTTCTTTAATAAAGTTTAGAAAAAAAAAATAAAAAAATAAATAAATAATATATATTTCTATTAATATATATATATTAATTATATATTAGCTTTTGTAAATAAAAGCATTATTTATAATAATAATATTTCGAATTTTTTTATTTAAATAATATTCTAGAAAAACATTAAATTTTAATTAATTTTTAAATATTTTAGTTATAATTTCTTCTTGAAAAATAATAGGTTTAAAGTAGCCTTTAATTGTATATATTGGCAGGACCAACCAATATTTGGATTTATTTAACTATTTTTTAATTTTTAAAATAACGCTAATAGAAGTATATTTTTATTTTTTATTTTTAGTATATTTATTATAAATAGATTCGTTTATAAAAACTAATTATTTAGGTTTTTATTTTATAGAATTATATTTAAAATTTTAAATAAAATTATTATTCCGCTAAATTACTATTAAGTATATTTTTTTATAGGAATATTATAGCTTTTGCTTAAGTTTTGAAATTTTAGATTAAATTAATTAAATGCTAAATTACAAATAAACCAAATCTATAATTTTATTTTAATATAATATATTATTTTGGTTTTATAATTTAATTATAAATTTTTTAATTTTTAATATAATCTTAAATATAAAACTAAGTTGAATTTATAAATTTATGTTTAGATTTTATTTTTATTTTTATTTATTATATATTTATTATATAACTTAAATAATAATATTAAATTTATTAATAATATTAGTAAAATTTTTTTTTTTAAGTTAATTAATTAGTTACTTAATTAAATTATGGTTTTTTTTAGGGAAATAAGAAGTTATATTTACTTTATAAAATTATTAACTATAATTAAAAGAAATAATTTGAATTATTATTTATTAAATTTAAGCCAAAAATTATAAAATTATTATTATTTTAATAATAAAATAGGTGGTGCGGGAGGGAAAGGGCTTGCGCGTACTAAAAATCGGCAAAAAGGCGCTGAACTCGCATATTACTGTATTTCCAGCTTTTTCTTCCTGCCCAGCAATATAAAAGCGTCTTTAAGCTGGCTTTTGCCAGAAGTCTTTTGCTAGTATATATATATATCTAAGATAAAAAAAGCTATATACTTTATTTGTACGTTGTTTTTTTCTTGGCTTTTTATGTGCCAAGCCGCTTTTATATAAGTTTCAATGGTTTAAGCCATGAAAAGCTATCGGGGTTTGCAGAAATAGTTTTAATGGCTTGGTTTATACTTAAAATAGGGTTAAATAGCCTTAAAAGGCTACCGTGGTCTTATAGCTATGTAGGAAATGCCCCTGGCTTTTTTCATTGGCTCTGGAGTAGTATTGCAACTTTAGGTTCGTAGACCAAGGCACCATTCGTACAGGTGAGAGTAAGACTTTGCCGGTCCCTCAAGTTCGTTGTCGGCAGGCGTGGGGCGGGCTMTCCGCCATGAAACGCTACAGTAATAGGCTCTTATCTCCTATAAATCCGGCGTCCACCAGGTCTCTCGGCCACAAGCGGCGCGTTCTCGGCAGGCGTCTCTAAGCGCGGAATTTTCCTCGCGCTTATTACTTTATTTTGTCTAGTATCAACAGCATCAATTCGATCGCGGCCCGACGTCTTTGAGATATCTAGAATGGCAACAGAATCAGCGGCTRCAGCCGCCACGACGGCCGCAAAGACAGCAGTGCAATATGCAGCACCCCTGATGGGAACCAAGAGCGTTTTCCTGTATGTTACCATCTCTAATCCAACCCAGTCCTGCCCATACTAAYCCTCTTCTTTCAGGCCAAACTTCACACTCACTCTTCTCCGAACACCCAAGTTACCTCCTACCTTCGCCTCCTTCATCGTGCCCCTCAAGCTCAACAAGCTCGACCTAAGAGACTACCTATGGAACGCCTACAACATCCCAGTCAGGAGCGTCAGGTCATATATCCAGATGCAGAAGCTGCAGCAGGGGAAGGCGTGGGATAAGAGGCCTAGTCCCAGGAGGTTTACGCGGCCGAGGAGTATCAAGAAGATGATGGTGGAGATGGAGCAGCCGTTCCGGTGGCCTGACGAGCCTGAGAATTTCGAGCAGTACGTATTACATGATCTGAATTGGCTTTGGGGGATTAGCGCCAGGACTTTAGGAATTAAGTGGATGCTAATTACCTGTTTRCAGGTGGGATAAGAAGGCATTCGACGCTGCGGCTGAGGCCCGCGAGGCGGATGAAGAACAACGTAAGCCTGATGCACGGCAGGAATCAGCAAAGGATCGTGAGAGTATAGCAGAGCAAGCGAGAGCGTTGTTGGAAGGGAAGCGGACTTGGGGAGAGCATGAAAGGAAGCMAAACAAGGAGAAAGATGAGTGGGAAGACGATGGGGAGGCTGTGGAGGTAGAGAAAGAYTTAAAAGTCTAAGAGGCAACATATGGTCACGGTGTGTGTAGAATATAGATGTATGATATGTATGAATATCCAATTGGGAGTATCAAGGACTAGATACGCCTATCCAATGTTCATCGCTTTGGAACTTCAGCACTTCGTTTCCCCAAGTCCACCAACCGGCGGTTAAGTTTCTAGCGAATATTTCCAATGCCTCGTACTTCTCAATCCTCATCATTTTCTCGAACATCATCTTAAGGTTTGGTTTCCTTGAATGCAGATCAGGCACCGCAAAAATGAGGCTTCTTTTGACATCTGGTTCCCGGACTTCTTTTCTTCTCTTCCGCCCAACCAGCAGAATCTCATAGGGCTTCCTCCACGGAGATTCGAAGGGACAAATTGGATCTCCTTTRTTAGTCACTTTCACCCAAATCCACTCCTCCACCAGGTCGATCCCCCACTCATCAAAGAGGCCTCCCTCTTGCAGCAGTATCTCACGAAACGCAGGTTTGTTCGTGACCCATATTGCTACCAGTCCCTCTCCAGCCAGATGATCTCCAACAGGGATTGAAGAAAGTAATTGATGGTTCTCGGTGGTTGAATAGGAGGTAGCGTATGAGCTTTTCCTTCGCGCTGAGCGGTTGGGCCATGGCGGGTCCATGACTATGAGGTTGAATTGAGGGGCATATTGCTTGAAAAGAGCAACTGTTGTAGCAATTTCTCCACATAAGGCTGTTGAATGCGGTGGCAGCCGAGCTGTAATTTCATCTGGGCCRTACCTGGCATGTATGGGTGTGGAATTTGAGTTGCTAAAGAAGGCAGGGCGCTCGGAAAGGTCACCCTTTTGAAGAGTCTCAGATCTCAAGGGCTCGAAGGATTCTGGGTCCTCTCGCGGTTTCCCCTCTCTTTTCCGTTTCTTTCCAGGGGCTGCCGAATCTATCTTCGCATTCACACGAGGAAGGCACCAATCTCCATGGTATGCTTCCTTCAAGCCCTCCAAGGCAAGCTGTAAATGTTTTTGAAGCAGCAACCCCTCTATAGAAGCCTCTCCCAGCCTCTCTCGTRYTTTTGCCGACTTGGGCTCAACCGACGGATAAGGGTCAGATAATGGAGTCGAGGAAACTATTCGTTTGTTGGAGTCTCCTTGAGCTGCCTCAAGGGAACGAGGAATGTCGAGTAAAGCAATCGTAGAGTCCTCATTTTGGTAAAGAATACACGATGCCATCCAAAAATGAAAAGATAATTTTGCTGRAAATGAATTCGAAAAAATGAAGCAAAACACATAGAAGGAAAAATAATTTGAGCTAGAATATTACCAGATGGACCAGATTCATGGTCACGTGTGAAAGATTCCGACTCGAAATCATCAAACGCCCAACATTCCCTTTGCAAAATAGCTAGATATACAGGACATCAAATTCTGATATATTCTTCACGAAAATAGAAAACSGGAAAAGATTCTCCCGCACGAATTGAGACAGCCCCCTCATTCCGAAAGATGCCTCTTCAGCCGAAAACCGACGCTAGCCATGACGTCCGCGGGACTTCACGCCGAAAGCGGATTTACCAGTCAGATCGCCCTCATTAACAAACATCAACCTCGCCGCCTAGCCATTCTACCATACCAAACGCTCTTGCCCRAACACTGTCGCTGATTTGACGGAATGAACACCCAACTTCAAAGTTAACAACAAATACCCAAGAGCCTGTCGGGCGGCAAGGAATGCCCTCGGCCCTCTTCAGCAATGCCTCCCCTCCCCCGATACTCCAGGACAGACCACGAGAGATGAGCGAGGCGCGTAGGAAAGAGGTCGCCATCTGTCCTACAGATGACGATAACATAGCGCCGAAGGCGGCAAAGCCCAATAAACAGAACTTCGCCTATATATGGCGGACTGGTGTGGCCGGCGGGCTAGCGGGGAGCGCTGTAAGTTGGCACCAGCACGATGGATTGTTTGAATGATACTGATTCTTACAGGCCAAAACAGTAGTTGCTCCTCTGGATCGAGTGAAGATCCTCTTCCAAGCCAAAAATCCCCAGTTCGCGAAATACACTGGCTCGTGGTTCGGCGTAGCCACGGCTATGAAAGATATCCRTAGGGATGAAGGAACTCGAGGATTATTCCGCGGTCACTCTGCCACGCTTCTCCGAATTTTYCCCTACGCGGCTATAAAATTTCTAGCGTACGAGCAGATCCGCTCAGTCTTCATCAAAAATYCTCAGCAAGAAACTCCGTTTCGGCGTCTTATATCGGGTTCCATGGCAGGCGTTACGTCTGTATTCTTCACCTACCCACTCGAAGTAATCCGCGTCCGACTCGCTTTCGAAACGAAGAAAGATTCACGATCATCCTTGTCAGAAATATGCAAGCGTATATACAACGAATCTCCCCCAGCTCCTCGACTGGCTACATCTACACCGGCAGTCGTARAAGCTACAGCATCGGCGGTCCGAGCAGTGACGCCAAATTCGGGACTCGCAAATTTCTATAGGGGATTTTCGGCGACGATGTTGGGAATGTTGCCATATGCCGGAGTCTCCTTCCTTACGCACGATACGGCTGGTGATATCTTGCGCCACCCCACGATTTCTCGCTATACGACTCTACCTAAGCCTGCCAAATCACCCGCAGATAAACCCGCGCCACTCCGCTCGTGGGCAGAGCTCCTTGCAGGTGGCATAGCAGGACTTGTCTCACAAACATCCGCATACCCGCTGGAAGTTATAAGGAGGAGGATGCAAGTCGGAGGTACCGTAGGAGATGGGCATAGATTGCGGATTACAGAAACAGCGGCCCTGATATTTAAAGAGAGGGGTGTGTCAGGATTCTTTATCGGGTTAACGATTGGGTATGCGAAAGTGGTGCCATTGGCGGCAGTTAGTTTCTATGTCTATGAAAGAAGCAAGACTTGGTTGGGTATCTAGATATGGGGGCATACCTACAATGGAGTTGCGGCTTTCTGCTAGGTCATTGGGCGAATGTTGATGTTGATCCTGTGAGTGCATGGTGTGAGTTCCTGCAGTCATCATTCCCGATTTCACGGCGAGGTACTTATTGGGGAAGACGTGAGAGCATGGTTATCAATCAACTAGCTTGCCTTCACGGCGTATCCTGATCCTGGTCCATCTTACCAAGGTTGACGTGTCATGCGAGTGACTCAAAAGACATTACTTGGTCAGGGCCCAGTCTACATAGGCGTTTCTCCGCGGGTTTGTATTGAGATCTAGGGTATATAAACAATTGGAGCATATGGTCGAACGTTTTAGTCATAAAAATCAATTGAAGATCTGGTATTGGTATTTCATTCAATTCTCTCCGCATACGGAGGACGTGACGCGGGGCGGGTATAAACGGCTGGTTGACGAAGAGTCATATGTGGATCAACTCATGCTTTTCAAAATGAAGTCCAAACTCATCACAAACTCCTTTTGCCGTCTATAAATCTCATTTGATTTTGYCTGTCATACTCCTACTTCCCGTATTCCACTACAATCTCTTAGAAACAGCAGCTTCCCACCAATTACAACCATGGCGCCAAACYCATCAACAGCCATCGTCGCCGAGCCCCAAGTTCACCAACTCTTACAAAAGCTTCACGAACTATCAGGCGCCCAAGAATCCTCCCTYTCCCAACGCTGGTTCTACCTCACACGCCTCTTCAAGTTCCTCCTCTTCGCCCAATCCTGGTCCGACAGTTCCGACACACATATGCGCGACAAGCTCGTCGCCCTCGACGAAGACAAATGCCAGTTCATGTACCTACTAGCCCGATCCATGGGCGTGAAGAATGCCGTTGAGGCGGGGACCAGTCATGGAGTGAGCACGATTTATCTTGCGTTGGCGGTGGGGCAGAATGTGAAGGAGGGGGGTGAGGGGGTGAGTGGAAAGGTGATTGCGACGGAGAAGGAGGGTGGAAAGGCAGCGAAGGCGAGGGAGCATTGGAGGGAGGCGGGAGCGGAGGTGGAGCCGTGGATTGAGTTGAGGGAGGGAAATTTGTTGGAGACGTTGAAGGATGGGTTGCCGGAGGAGATTGATCTTTTGTTGCTGGACAGTATGTCGTTTACCTCCTTACAATTCGAGATTCCAGTCTGACATATGATAGTTTGGACACCGCTTGCCCTCCCGACTCTGAAGATAGTCTCTCCGAGGTTGAGGAGAGGGGCTGTGGTCATAACGGATAATACCGTCATGGCTAAGTCCTTGTACAAGGAACTACTTGACTATATAGGAAATCCTGATAATGGATTCAAAAGCCTTAATATGCCTTTCAATGGAGGTTTGGAAGTATCAGTATACCTGCCGAAGGAGTAGGTACGTGGGGAGCGATGCTGCAGGAGCACTGGAAGGGGTTGATTTCAACGATACGCGAAAATTCACCATTCTTTTTATCAATAAAGACATGTTTCAAAGCTTTCAATTCCTTCAAAGATGTTATAAACAGGTTGAGACTTTGCTCAGATAACTACCCCTATTTCAGGCTGCCGCTAAGCGAGCTCGGCAAAGCCCCTAGGGTTCAGAGACCGAGGCGGTTCGGTATGTCTTGCATCGGCGCGAGAATAGAATTGAAAATTGCTGGTTGCTCTTCGAGGCTCGTATCAAGTGTGCAAAATTAGAAAGGGAAGGTATCAGCCCTCGAGACTTCCTCGCACGATTGACGCCAATTGGCAGGAGCGACTGCTTTCCAAGATGGGCACAGGAAAGTACGTAAAATGTCATAAATGGGACGCGATTTCTTCTCAGAGGTCCAGAAAAAGGAAGTATCTACTGGAATCATTCCTTGTGTTTGCTTATATGAAATTCAGCGAAGCCTAGGTGCAGCAAGGCTCTTCCTCTGTTGTATGTTTACCCCRCTTCTGTAAGTTGATCTGTGATCTTACTTGAACATAGCTTAAAGCAAGCTCAATTCACTATCAAGGCAGATGCCCAGTCGTGAACCTGACACTAGAATCTCTAATTACGCTAAAGACGGAAATGCGTGCCCTACTGTACAACCGCCGCCGAATTGATCGGCGGAGGGCCATAGGAAGGAACCAAGGTGGCAGCTACTTTATCTGGAATTTCCAATCAACGTTCTTTCTTCCTCAAGAATCGTCACCTCGGGAACGAGCTTKATCGTGGCTGGAGACGTATCAGAAGATTTGAGCTAAGTAAAGTTCGCCTTAAACAGACAATACCTACCAATCAAGCTTCAACATGGCATCTAATATCTCGCTTGAGCCTGAGAATTCCACGTACGACTACATAGTATGCGGGTAGGTGCCTCCTGACTGGAAAAAGCCTATGAAGTTGTGTCTAATTTCTTCAAAAGCGGCGGTACTTCAGGCTCGGCCGTTGCTGCTCACCTRGCCRAGGATCCAAATACTTCTGTTCTTGTGATCGAAGCTGGACAGCATAATTCACTGTTGGAGAATACAGTCATGGTTAGCGGAACGTAAGATCTGACCCAAAATATCGTGTAGCAGCATCCAAAATTTACACTTCTACACAGAGCACAAGTTTTCGACGCTGAGACAGACTGGAACATCGTCGCCGAGTAGAATCTGAGAATCAACAACCACCAAGTGAAAGTCAGCCGTGGAAAGTTCTTAGGCGGCACAGTGGTGCTAATGGAACGCTTTGTGTTCGAGGAACGAAGCAAGACTACGAAGATTGGAATCTGGCTGGATGGAGTGGAGATGAGGTCTTTGGGTACATGAAGAAGGCGGAGACATTTCGCGGCAAGGACTGGTTCGACGCTGACGACAAAGCTCACGGTCACGATGGACCTCTCGATTTTGAGCCACATGACTTGGTAAGACTACCCTCTTCCACTTGACTTCAATTAATCACAATCATGGCAGGCACTATTGTTGTTAAGGGTAATCGGGTCTTGTTTTTGCGGCGTTTGGCTTTGCAGCTCATGAGAAAATTGATGATTTGATGACTTGTGATTCTCTTCGCAAATCTGCTTTCCTATCACCAACTCAAAGTAACTAACGGAAGCAAGACTCTTCCATCGCTCCCTTTTGTAAGTCTTGAGCATCGTAGGATAGTCTTCCGCTCGGCCAAACTGAACGAATTACTCTCAATTCTCAGTCTCGCGGTTTCGGGGATGAAGTCTCCAACCATTCCCTTCTCTTCTTCTTCCATAAACCATGTCGCAACTCTTGCTGCCATCACGCTGTCCCATAGTCCTTCTCGTCGTGGATATTTCTCGAGCAAGGTAATTGCCTCACGTCTGACTTCCTTAGTTCGACAGCGCGTTGCAACTAGAAATACTCCAGCTACGATACTGTCGTCGAAGACAAAGACTGCTCTCCTCGGGTTCCGCTTCTGACTAAATGTCTCGAGCACTTCTTTTGCCAGTGCTACAACTTGTATGTAGGCCGAGAGAAAAGTGTCTGCGTAGACTTCGCTAGTTTGCAGCGATGCCCAGATAGCGAAACGAGAGGACAGATATTTGATCATGAGGGTGTTGGCGCCTAGGAAATCTTTGGATCCAGGACGATCCCGTGTACTCTTGAACACGGGCTTGAATTCTTGGAACCAGGCTTCTGTATTCTGTCCAAAGAGAGACAATTCCGTAGTAACTTTTTGGACCAGTATATCTGTCCTTAACATGTCTTTCCCAGCGGCATAATTGCTGGAGCCCGGAGGCAAGAAATCTCCTGTGTGGTGTATTCTGCAAGCCAAAGTATCGCGTATATGAACGTCCCAAAATAGTCGTGCCTCCGTAACAGTCGTGAACCGTGCAGGCTCATCAATGAAGTTGTAATGAAGCTCCAGTGAGGGTCGCTCAAGCCTAAGACGACTATCCTTGAACATCATAACTTGTGTATCTAGCCGCGCGAATGTCGTCAGGAGGTCCCGCGTGCAGAATGAATTCTGGAAATGTAAACACTTATTTTTTCCCGCGATAGCTTTTCGATGTCCCTCTTCCCATTCCATCAGAACATTGATTGCGATCTCAGCTTGATGCAATGCCATTTCCTGGTTCCCGACGTAGCTCTCGAAGCAGTTAGTTAGCAGACTCGAGACAGTAACATTCCGAACTTGYTCGTCTATGCTTTGATAAGAGAAGGYTTTCATTAAGCTGAGGGCCTTTGCGTATTGTTTCAATGCGTATGCCCGGTGCGTAATTGCATCTGCAAATCCCGTCGGATTCATAGGTGAAGCCTCGGCGTTCCCCTGTGCGGCATCTAGAGCCACATGAAGAGCGCCAAGAGCAACAACAATGTGTCGAGCGTAAGATTGCTCGTGGGAAATTTGGAGTATAATCCGATCCCAAACTTCGGATTCGAAATACCCGGTCAATTCGGAGGCCGTTTGAGTCTGGAAGATCTGGAAATACCGAAAGTCGGTATCAGAACTGAACGAAAGTCCAGCATTCAGCTCTGTAGCCACACTGTCTGGCTTCATCCGCCATGGAGGCATGTCAGACGTCTCTGCCTTGCGCCCTATATCGCAGGCTGCCGGTAGTAGTTTCGTTTTTCTCGTGGATGCCACCTTCATTAGTGACCCTTGAGGTAATGGCACCGTCGCAGCTTCTTGCACTTTCAAAGCATATCCATCGCATTGGACTCCAAATTTCTGGCATCGAAGGCACTAAATATCACGTTAGCGTTCCACCATTTAGGTTTGAAAATAATGGATGAAACTCGTTCTTTGAGGCTGATCTCTAGGGACAATTACGATCCACTTACATTCGGCCTCAGTTCATCACACTTTACATGCCGATTCCTGCCTTTCATCAATACGGTCACAACATCACGAGACTTTCTAAGTCTAAACATCGCCGAACATACTTGCCTATCAAACTGTAAGTCTTCTCCATCTAGAGAACCTGCAGAGAAGGTAGCTCAACTTACAAGTGATACATCCAGACTTGACCTTCGAGAAYCTAGCTCGCTTGAAGGATCTGTACTCGTAGCGGGGCATTTCGGGATTGTACAAAATTGTCAGTGAAGAGAGAAGTGAACTGCTGTAAAAGRATAGGAAACATTCGAGCTTTGCTTAGGTGCGAGAGAGCTGAAGTGACTGCAGTGATTACTTAAGAATTCGCTTACTGTAACAAACAGGGCAGGCACTCGTGGTGCTGACGATCCGTAAGGGCAGATACTGGAAGAGGAATTATATCATAATTTAAGTATTCTRRCTGTGCATCAAATTCAAAACATCAAACACTTGATACTGACGAACGGCTGTTGGCGGGAGAATTTTRYTGCGGGGGGAAKATCGACTCCTGAGCTAGAATGATCAGCTTAAAAATATGACAAACTTCCAATCGTAGGAGGTCTCAGAGGCCAGTAAGGCTAAAGGATCGATTTATAGACCCCGACATAATCAACCTCCATACCAATAGATGGCCTACCAGTTCTCAGCGTCAGCGTCAATCGATCGTAAGTATAAGAAGATCTGGTCGTTTTGAGCTGGCCTTGAAATATACGAGCCGTCCAAAAGGAGAGCGGYAAGGTGGATGGGTGAATAGGTTACATACCCATCAATAGTCGCGTTATTTGGTGGCCCTGGCCAGTTCCCACCTACCGCGATATTTAGAAGCAAGAAATGCTCCTCATGTGCGAGCAACCGCCAAGTCTCAAAATCGCCAATTCTTGAACCATTCACCATGAGAACCTTTTCGCCGTCCAAGTACCAGTTCAATGTCTCATCTCGCCAAGTTGCGTTTTTACCCCAACCACACATGCTTCTATCAACCATAAACCCAACTGTATGGAAGACGTCTCTCGAGAACGGAACACCGCTATTTCCAATGCCATCATATTCGTTGCAGGGTCCTCCAGGAGCGAAACCACAATGGATGGTTGAGAACATAGTCGACCCGCCACTTATCACTTCCATGAAATCCCACTCAGTCGCCATCGGCCAGTTCGTGTAGTTGCCTCTGAACTTCGAGCCTAGTGCCCAGAAAGCCGGCCAAATGCCTTGTTGGAATTCTTTCGGAGCACTGCCGAGCTTGATACTTGCCTCCACTAAGAGCCTTCCCCCTTCATCTGGCTTGAACAGAGCATTTCTGGTCTCGATTCGCGCAGAAGTCCAGTTGCCACCTCGACGACGGGGAATAATCTCTAGGTTGTTGTCCTTGYTGATGCGAACATTGTCGGGAGACTTCGTGTAACTTTGTCTCTCATTGTTGCCCCAAAAAGGTGCGCCGCCCGGATATGATGTGCCGAGCGAGAAGTGCCAGTTCTCGGAAGACGGCAACTCGCCGGAGTTTCCTGTAAAATCATCGAAAAAGACACATTTGAAGGCGGCAGTTTTAATAAGGGATAAGGTAGGTGTGATTAGGGAAACAATTTCTCGAGAATGCTGGAGCTGCTTTCCCTGTACCTGAATGAGTGGTGATGCCAAGAGAAAGAAAACGAGTGATTTCATGGCAAGGTGCGAAAGTAAGGAGCGGCTCAAGAGAATGGCAGTGTGGTAGGAACGAAAGAAGAAGTTTCGATGGCATGATGGGACAAGATATGTTTTTTGTCTAGGAAAGTGCTCATTACGATAGACTTTGGCCAAGTCGGCAGGTGCCACAGCCTCGGAAATTCATTCGACGGACGAAGGTATACCGAGCGCGGGACGAGAAACTTTATCGTGATTCGAATTKMGGGTATCAAACAARACTCGGTCGCTGAGTGCTCAATTCCACGGCATCGAGTCGAGTATAGGACATCGGAACGAACGTATAGCGTTGCCTGCAGAAGTCTTGAATCTCACGCATCACCAAAGCCAAATTTGAGCCCACTGCACCTCAAGCAACCAATAAATCATAGCCTCATGGTCTGTTTGCAGCTACAATAAATTATTCTACCGATACTCGGATGCTCCTTCATGCGCAGAATCAGCGAACAACAGCACCAGTATGGTCCAAACGTGTCGTAGACAGAGTGCTCCAGCCTCTCACCATCATAAGTAACAAAGCGAAGGATTAAAACCTTACGGTGACGTGCAGGATACCGGTCGTTGAAATAAGGACGAAACAGTTCGGACAATTCTTTCGCATGAATGCACCCCACCAGGTCTCATGCGAACCCCTCCATCCTCGTCTCCACTCTCATGGTATTCTTCGTGACTTCTCCATGGCTTCTTCGTGATTTCTTCGTGACGTCTAGAAGGTCAGACGATCGGCACTATGTCCTGTTGATATCATGTCGCTCAATAACACGTATGCGGTACCAACTCTTCGACCCGATCAGCTGCCAACACGACGGACACACCCACACGTCAGTGTTGAGGGATTCATGAGGGAATCCTCTAGAAGTAGCGAAGATTGCATCCGACCCACTTGGGAAGGTAGTCTGTAGTAACGATAGCTAAAGAAAGAGGCTGAAAATGATGCAAAATAGTTCAAACCCAGAAATCGGGACCCTCGGTTATGAAGACGTTCTAAATGATGCTGTAATCTTTTTTGAGGTAATCACGCTACCCGCGACATCCGTGTATCGGGCTCCAATGCTGACATGCARCATGCAGATCTAGCTGCAGTTGACTTGTTCCCTGTCGGAGTACATCATGTGGCTAAGATGCCCCATCGGCTGCAAGAAAAATAAAAATGTTAAGGGGATAAGGAGGTAATTGACTTTTCGGGCCGGCACTCCCAACAAATAACAAGCATTCGGCATTGGCATCGTCGCTAATTGAACTATATGTTGTACAATTATGAACCGTATCCTTTGTTGCATCCCTATTCTTTGTTGAGGTCCTTGTGCGTTTGCTTCTCTCTCGTGGGGTCTCCAGAAGTGACGCCTGCGTCTTTCGCACCTAGATCCTATCGCGAACAGACTAGTTAGGACCGTGTGTTGAACTCATCGTGATGTTAGAACTTACTTCCGTAGGCGTAGAAGCCTTGTGCGAAGGAGCCAGTTTATCCGTAATCTTGTTCAGAAGTCCCTTGGCGCCTCCCTTCTTCTCTGGTTCTCCAACGTCCTTCTCGACATTATCCCCATATCCCGCGCTTGGTCCAAAGTCTGTTTCGGCACCACTTTTCGATCCGCCAACTGGGTCGGAGAAGGCTGGTGCGGAATTGGCGACGGTCCCGCCAACCCCATCATTTGTGACTCCAGTATCCGACATTTTTGCGATTTCTGCAGAATTTGTGAGATAGATGAGCTCAAAATAAAAAWGGAAAATGTTGAACAGTGCAAAACGCAGAAACGTGAATACGTGTAGAGATGTAGAAATATGATAGAAGAACGTGACGTCAGTACAATAACCCCACGCAATGACGAACTAGACCTTGGAAGCACATCTTTCCAGTACCGGTAGGTGTAGCCTGCACAAGGTCTGGATCTTGATCGCAGAATCCAATTGTTTGCTCCCTCTGGGAGCTCAGGTTCTGGATTGTACTGCAACTCCCTCACTTGAGATCTGCGCATTGGATATGGTCCCATTGGCYATTTTCCRTCGCGATTTCTCCCTGAGGAATTGCAGTTGTGTCGCTCGTTCAATCGCTCGGTGAAATCGYGAAGCCTCAGGGCACTTGTCCCGCTGTTCCATTTCCATTGATCCTTTAATCGGGGCTTCCGCACGGCCAAGAAAGTAGGGATTGGCTAGCAATAACGAAGAAGCCATGGTATTGAGGAGATGGAGCAGAAGAGAAACGCGGGGGCTTTTGAGTCGGCGACAGCAATACGGCGGGAAAACTGTGTTGCTCGGCAGGTGGCAGATTTCACCGCAGCAGAAACCAGAAGCAAGTTGTACTTCCGGCGGGCTTATCATTAAAAATTAAAACTTTCACGATGCATGAAGACAAACATGCACCGCGAATTTTGCTACTGGTCCACGGGCCAACGGCCGCAGAAAGACCCTGGGCCGCAGCGACCGTTTCGAACACCCGCAGATCGAGGAGCAAGCAGGAATCCCCGGGYTGCCTGCAGAGATTTTCGTGTGTTTTTTTCCCTCCCCCGGTTTGTTTTGTTTCGGGGGCAGCGCGACCCTGGGCCCGCCACCCACACACCGCAGGGTTTCAGCCGCTGAGGTCAGATCCACCGGGGCCGGCTGCAGCGAGCCAGGCAAATTGCCTCCGAGCTTGACGCGCTGCTCTGCTGCTCACGTGTGTGCCTGGCGTGCAAAATGCCTCATACAAACAAATGGCCGCTCGGCACGGAGCTCGACGAGACTGCCACGGYGAGCGAAACAGCGAGGCGCGATAAGTAAGACGCTAGAATAATCGCTCGCCGGCAGCAAAGCCAGMGCTGGCGGAGGTGACTAAACATGCCTGGTCGGCACAGATAGCKCCGTGCAGGCGAGCCCGCCGCCGCCGCCGTAAGCAAAGCTCGAAGCCAACACCGTACTGTACTGTAATCCCAAATCTCGCCCAYCTGTCTGTCCGGTGCTGCAGATGTGCCTGTGCTGCTCGCGGCCGGCAAGCCACATCCAGCCAAGCCAGCCTGCAACGTCGATGAGTGAGCGAGGGTGTGTCAGTGTGTCAGCGTGCGCTGCTGCGGTGTCGACGCGCATCACTCCAGTGCCGTGCCCCGACGATGCGGCTGCTTGGCAGGCTTGTCGCGCAGAGACTCACACTGCTGCTGCCGCTGCTGCTAAGCTTTCCAGCAGTGGAGCGCCTAGCTGACTCGCGCTAGCACTCCACGAAATACACATCGCATCGGTCCTTGTCTGCCGCAGGGCCCGATTCTCGGCGAATCATAAAGTCCTTGGCCTGCCCTTGGCCTGGGCAGGTGTTGTTTKGTGCAATTCCGCGCCTGCATGGGAGAAGATGGGGGCATCCCGAGCCTGGCCGGATCTTGCCCCCTTCGGGCCTAACGCGCTGGCCACGGTGGATGCGGCAATTAGCTAGAAGTTTTCAATTTTCCCGCATCTGCGGTCGTCTGATAGGCCAATGCCAAATCTCTGGAGCGTGACCGAGCGTCGTCACTGGGACAGMCAGGGCCGTACTCTGGTATTCGCCCGCGATATTCCACACTGATTCCACTGAACCCACGCCCACGCCCACGCCCACGCCCCAAATCTCTACAGTAGTGCGGTGCTGTTGCTGCAACTTGCTGCCACTTTTGCATCCCCCCCCGCCCCCCGGTTGCCTCGTTGACTAGCACTTTCGCTATCAAATCTATTACCCGATTGTCATATTTATGAAGTGTTTTTCGATCAGGAAAGGCCTAGTGCAAATCCCGCAGAGCTTCTTTAGCGGTCAAGAGACCCGATCAATGCAGTCGTCGGATTCGCCCATCCTACTGTCAAAATTGGCCAGTGGTTAGCCTAGCCGTGGCGTCCGAGCCAAAATGACGCTCGCCCTTGCCCCCCCCCCCACCGAACTCGCTATGATGACCGGGGGATACCTAGCTAGCCCTGTCATTATGTGGGCTAGCACTTCATAAGAAGAGCTGTTCGCCCACGCAGAGCTCGCTCCCAATCCTGCTCCTCTTCTTTCTTCCTCCGTTCTTCGTTGCCGGTCGTCGAATTTCGGACACTCTCCCCTCCCTTGTTGAGCAATTGAGCGCGGCAGCACTGCCCAAGACACACAATGGCCGACGTCGAGAATGGTGACGTCGAGAAAGAGCGCCTCGGCTCTCACGCCAATGATGATACGGACATGGGCGAGTACGGAAACCTAGTCCGCTACATCTCAACCTACAAGGACGGCCGAAGAGGCTCAACAGCCTCTTCATTGCAAGAATTGGAGGAAGCCGAAAAGAAGAAGCGTTGGTGGCATCGGAAAGGCAAGAGCAACATTGGCAACTTCGAGACGCCAGAGGAGTGGCTTCAGACCGATTGGAAGCACGGTCTGAAGGATCACGATGTTGAAGCCCGCCGAAAGAAGACGGGTTTCAACGAATTGACTACTGAGAAGACCAACATGCTCTTGAAGTTCCTTTCGTACTTCCAAGGCCCAATTCTCTATGGTAAGGAACTCGCTTCATCGCGACGCGTCGCAGAAATTGACATGTTTTGCAGTTATGGAACTTGCWGTTCTTCTCGCTGCCGGTCTGCGTGAATGGATTGATCTTGGTGTCATCATCGGCATCTTGATGCTCAACGCTATCGTTGGTTGGTACCAGGAAAAGCAAGCTGAGGATGTCGTCGCAAGTCTCAAAGGTGACATTGCTATGAAAACTGTTGTTCTTCGTGACGGTGTAGAAACCGAATTGAAGGCCAGAGAGCTTGTTCCCGGTGACATTGTAAGCTTCGCGCAAGCCGCTGAATCTTTCAAATGCTAATTACAGGTAGATCGTCGTTGAGGATGGTACTGTCGTACCCGCTGATGCTCGCATTATCAGCGACTACACCAACCCCAACGGCTGGGCTGATTATCAGGCTGAACTCGAGCGCCAACGCGGTGACACCAACGAGGATCACGATGAAGAAGATGAAGAAGAAGGCGAGAAGCACGGATCTGGATACGCCATCCTCGCCATCGATCAATCTGCCATGACCGGAGAATCGCTCGCTGTTGACAAATACATCACTGACGTTATCTACTACACCACTGGTTGCAAGCGCGGAAAGGCTTACGCCATTGTCACTGCTTCTGCAAAGATGTCTTTCGTTGGTCGCACCGCTTCCTTGGTTTCTGGCGCTCAGGATCAGGGTCACTTCAAGGCTATCATGAACTCCATTGGGACGGCGCTGTTGGTCTTGGTCGTCGGCTTTATCCTCGCTGCCTGGATTGGCGGTTTCTTCCACCACCTCGGCATCGCGACTCCCGAAGACAGCTCGAACACCCTGCTCACATACGCCCTTATCCTATTGGTCGTTGGTGTGCCCGTTGGTCTTCCCGTCGTTACCACTACTACGCTTGCTGTTGGAGCTGCCTACCTCGCCACCGAGAAGGCCATTGTCCAAAAGCTCACTGCCATTGAGTCTCTTGCTGTAAGTAGCTATCAATTGCCTAATTTCTTTTTCATATTTTCTTTCTTGTCTCGGCCTTCATGGGTCAGGCGAGGAGTGAAAATTAAAATGTTGCCCCGGCCCCTGCTACGCGTCTGGGCAGCGTGCGGGCGCACGCGTTTTCACTCTAGCGTCTCTTGGCCAAGATCCGCGTGCATCCCTGCGGTCGCACTGAACTGTTTCTCCCTGAATACATGCTCATCATAATTTGGAAATGTTGCTAACGGCTTTTGTGMATAGGGTGTTGACGTGCTCTGCTCCGACAAGACCGGTACCCTCACCGCCAATCAATTGAGCATCCGYGATCCTTATGTCGCTGAAGGCGTTGATGTCAATTGGATGATGGCTGTCGCGGCCCTCGCGTCGTCCCACAACGTTAAATCTCTGGATCCTATCGATAAGGTTACTATCCTTACTCTCAAGAGATATCCTCGCGCCAAGGAGATCCTCGCTGGAGGCTGGGAGACACACACCTTCACACCTTTCGACCCCGTCTCCAAGCGTATCACTACCGAGTGCTCCAAGGATGGCGTCAGGTACGTCTGTGCCAAGGGTGCTCCCAAGGCAATCTTGAACCTCAGCAACTGCTCCAAGGAGGTCGCCAATCATTACAAGGCCAAGACTACCGAGTTTGCTCGCCGTGGTTTCCGATCTCTCGGTGTTGCCGTCAAGGAGGGTGATTCCGAATGGCAATTGTTGGGAATGCTGCCTATGTTCGATCCTCCTCGTGCTGATACCGCCTCCACCATTGCCGAAGCCCAGGTTTTGGGTCTTTCCGTCAAGATGCTAACTGGTGATGCTATTGCTATTGCTAAGGAAACTTGCAAGATGCTGGCTCTCGGTACAAAGGTCTACAACTCTGAGCGTCTCATCCACGGTGGTCTTTCTGGTTCTACTCAACATGACCTCGTCGAGAAGGCCGATGGTTTCGCTGAAGTTTTCCCTGAGCACAAGTACCAGGTCGTCGAGATGTTGCAGGAACGTGGCCATCTCACTGCCATGACTGGTGACGGTGTTAACGACGCTCCCTCTTTGAAGAAGTCTGACTGCGGTATCGCCGTCGAGGGTGCCACAGAAGCTGCTCAAGCTGCTGCTGATATCGTCTTCCTTGCTCCTGGTCTCAGCACTATCGTATCTGCCATCAAGATTGCTCGTCAAATCTTCCAACGCATGAAGGCGTACATCCAGTACCGTATCGCTCTCTGTCTCCACTTGGAAATCTACCTTGTCACCTCCATGATTATCATCAACGAGACCATCCGTGTCGAGCTCATCGTTTTCCTTGCCCTGTTCGCCGATTTGGCCACCATCGCCGTCGCGTATGACAACGCTCACTTCGAGGCCCGTCCTGTCGAGTGGCAACTGCCCAAGATCTGGATCATCTCCGTCGTTCTCGGTATACTCCTTGCCCTCGGTACCTGGGTCATCCGTGGCTCTATCTTCATTCCCAACGGAGGTATCATTGCCAACTTCGGTTCCATCCAGGGCATATTGTTTTTGGAAGTCTCGCTCACTGAGAACTGGCTCATCTTCGTCACTCGTGGAGGTAACACATGGCCATCATGGCAACTCGTCGGTGCTATCTTCGTTGTCGACATCCTCTCCACCCTCTTCTGTATCTTCGGCTGGCTCACTGGTGGTACCGGCGAGCCTAGCGACCCCCAGACCCTCAACCAAAACCTTTCTCGAAACGGCCACACCAGCATTGTCACTGTTGTCATCGTTTGGGGTTACTCGATCGGKGTCACAATTGTCGTTGCTATTGTCTACTATCTCATGAACAGCATGGCCTGGCTCGACAACCTTGGCCGTGCCAAGCGCAGCAAGCAAGACACCCAAATGGAGAACATCATCGGCCACCTTTCCAAGATTGCCATCCAGCACGAGAGAACTGAGACTCACGACCGCTGGGCCCTCGCGCCAAAGGCCACTGAGGCCGAGGAGGATGACTAGATGGTTTTTCTTGCGAAAAGTGCGATTTTGCATTGATTGCATTGATCTTGCAATGTTGGTGCCTGGTGTTTTTCAGATACATTGCTCTGTACAGACTTAATTATCCTGCCTTTGCTTCAGGGTGTCGAAGCGTGTAATCATTAGACCTGTAGGGATCGGGACATAGATGATACCATAACTAAAATAAAWTTTATTTGTCAAAATATATATTCCCTTTGCTCATTCTGGTAGCCTTGATCAGGACCCAGCGAGCGCTGTAAGCTCAGAGCTGTAGGCCTTAACTAGCTGACCTTGTCCTTGCAAGTTTGTATTGCGCCGCGACGGGACGAAACGGGCGCTACGGAACAGCCAGCATGAGGTCTAGGCTCTCATAGTCAATCACGGAAGATGAGACTGCTGTCAATACGGGTGCTTACTCGTAATCGCAGATCAACTCCTACTTCGCAAATCCTCCTTGGGACACACAGCGCATCGCAATTCTTGGCTTTGCTCGCACCTGTCCTTGGTATTGAATTTTATTTCAGTAAGAGCTGTGGCTATCAATCAATGGTGATACTACTGGAAAATAAGGAAAGAATCGTCAAAGCGCCAATAACAGCCGTCGAGGCCAAGGAAGGACTGTGCAAGGGCTAAAACTTAGAAACYCAACTATTCAAAACACGGAGAAGCACTRGATAAGTGTACGCGTCGAACCAGCGACCCTGACCCTGGATCTCYCRTCGAATAAATCTTTTCCATATTGCAGCGTGCTTGCGTTGGCTTGTTTGGAATTGACTCCTCGGCCTCCAGGACAAGAAAATCTCAYATTACAGTACGTACTGTAGCGCGCTTGGCGCAGATCGTTTATCGGCATCCCCAGGCCATCCCGCGCCCCATCTTCTATCTACCGGAGACACATGCAACTCAGCAGATGTAATGTTCCGAGCCCAGGCCTTCCCTTGCTCATTCTGAAAACGACCATGCCGGCAGACCACCCTCGGGAGCCCTCGATACAGCCCGACGGKCGATATGAAGCSGCAACGAGGCTGGATCTCGTCCCCCCAGCCATCTTTGGACAGCCAGGAAGCCTTTCAACGTTGCGGCAACGACCTCCCCTGCACGCCAATATTTTCAGAGTCAGTACCGCGTTTCACGAAGAGAAAAAAAGTGACGGTATTCTGGGAGAATACTGGGAGTAGCAACGGGAGTCTGTCAGAAGTTGTCTCGCGCTAGAGAGAAAAAGCAGCACTGAGGAAGGAACGACCCAGCCTTTGGTGCCGCTTTTTGTACCCCGAGTTCGTCTCAACTCTACTGACTTTTCTTGTGATCGGGACTTTGTAAGAAAAGCTTGGCACTAACAGTCCTTCAGCCCAATTGTTATAGTTGCAGAGGCAAACATCCCCTTCAAAAATCGCCCCTCCGGCCTGTCTCTAGCACCAGGATTCGCCACCAGCAGGACCCAAAAAAAGATCCCAGGCGTCAGGTCGATTCTCCACATAGTCATCCACAGACGCATAAGAAGAGTCGGTGTGCATGCCGATGAGAACGGCGTGCGAGAGAGGATCGCTGAGCTGTAGATGATGGCTGCTGTTCGGCATGTCTGATAAATGAAGTCAGTCGCAAGTTCTGCTTTGGGCGGAGATGTCAGTCGTTCATGGATCCACCGGACGGTTGTGAAGAATTTGCACCGCATTTGCTCTGTGTATTCTTCTTTCGCAAAGGAAAAGATCGAATCAGTTATGAACCTCATATCGTCGAGGACCGCTGCTGTCGCTGCGCTGATGTTGAGGATTTCAAGAGAGTCTACAAATCGGACTTCAGATAGCAAGAGAGGATTATCCAGCTCTGTAGGGAAAGAGCTAAGGATAGGCACGACTTCTTGCACACCCTGAATGATGGGGTCGCATTCCAAAGTGCAAGCCACTTGCCAGTCAGTCCTAAGGTTCACTTAGAACAAATCCTTGGCTGGAAAGGGCAATGCTCAAGATCATACCTCCTCAACATCATGCGTAGTGCGCTGACTTCGAGCTTCTCAATGCCTCCACGTGTCCGGATCATCTCTCGAAGCCCTTTCATATGTGCAATTGTGCTCAATCTGTCACTATAAATCAACTACGGAGGACTATCAGCAGAACTTCTAGTCTTCGAGGTATTTCCACACTACCTCATTATACGCTAGAGACATCACCGCGCCGATTGCCTCTTCACTGACGCCTTTGCTGTGAGCAGTGATATGCGCGTTGATAAGACATATTAACCTCAACCGCGCAGCCGCAACTTCAGCAGACTTCTCAATGTCGATCTTCCGAGACACAGTCTGAAAGTACACGGAGCTCAAGATGGCAGTACTAAACGTCAAAGGAGAGTGGACCATGAAAGGAAGCCATTGCTTGTTGAAGCCCTCTGGTGGATTTCCGCCATCGAGTGAGCTCATATACGGAGACAGTCTCTGCATGACTAAGATCATTAGCAAGCGCAGCGAGACGCTGTGAGAAGCACTAACAGAAGTGGAACAACTCTGCATTACGCCTCGACGTCTCAATGGGGAGTGAGTGCAATGGTTCCACTGCTCTATCCCCGACTTGTGCTTTCAGCACGTCGGAATAAGTGATCATACATCCTTCGGGAGGTGGGCAGCGGTCCACGAGGTCGAGTTTGAAAAAATGCGATATATATTCGCATGAAGGTTCAAAGTCCGGTGGCGAATAGCGGCTCTTCTTCCTTCTGCCGGGAACGAGACTGGTGTGGCAATCATCAACTTCCTCAGATCTTGGGCCTTCATCCTCATTGGCAACTGTCTCTAATGTTTTGCCTTTACCGAGCGGTTTTCTATCTCTTTTAGTATTTGTCCACGCAAATCTTTACCCAAATTGGATTATTCAGGAGAGTTGCTGACCTGAAATTGGTGTATTTGCATTCTGCAGGCGGCCAGCGCTTTTGGCAATTTGAACAAGGCCCTGTCTTCGCTTGATTGCACTGAAGAGGAAGTTTCTCAGCCATTGGCTCACTCGGGAGAAAGCACATCCATCCATTACCTTTTGCTTGCGTCTTTTGCATTCTGTGCACGATGTTGAGGCTCGTTGTCGGGTCTTTTTCTCCTTCTCCCCCGCATGCGCGCCTTCGGCCTTAAGCTCCTCGACCATCGTTAGTGATATTGGGGTCCACACATTGATGACTGTCTGACGTTGCATACGCTGGTTTATATGGGTCACCCCCGAAAGCCAGCTGAGCCCTGCAACCCTTCGGAGATAGGGTGCTTTGGGCTTAACGCGGAGTGGCTTCAGCTCTGGGTGGGTATTCCCCGAGCTGAGGTTTTAGTACAAGAGCCAAGTACTTCCCGTTTTACATACCGATTTCTCACTGGGAAGCTAAGTATATGTTCAAGGTAGTGGCCTTGAGATTTGTCGGAACCTCCATATTTTTGATGAGACTTCTACCCGTTTTCCTGCGAACACACGACCTCAAACAACGCAAATGCATATCAAGCATACTGTTACCTGGACCTGGAGCTAGAGCTAGCGCTGGTMTTCCAGACAACCACATGTCAAAGTGGCTGTCTTCCACCAATCCAATGATCCTAGAATCTCCCCTCATTTGTTCTCGCTGACAGAGGAGCCCGGCCAAGCCGAAGGTAGCAAAGTTCGAGCAATCTTCTTGAAGGGCCTCAATCAGCACGAAAGATGAGCAATATATCCTTTCAAGTCGTTTGGAAATAATGCTCGCAAAGCTGCCTTTTCTAATTTCGTCATTTCGTCTGAAAGCATACAAAGAGGGAGAAGRAAATATTTGTTGAGTGATCCTAGCTGAGTAGCTGAATCTCCCAGACGCCGTATAAACACTTGGCAAACTCTCCTTAGTTCAGAGCAAGTCGGTGACAGGCAGGTTCCTGGACACTACGCGTCGCAAGCCTTGATTTTACGATGACATCCCTCCCAACTGTGTCTGATTTTTTCAAGTTGATACCTTGGAGCATTCAGCTTCTAAAATACTAGTCAGAAAGGCTATCCTGCTATTCTAGCGGTGTGACAGAACTTATCAAATCCCATTCCTACAAAACTAACCGGATCTTAGTTCGGAGAAAATTATTTGGAGAATTATTTGCCTTTCTTGCACTGGAAGTAGATGATTCAAGAACTGCACCATCACGCGAGCCACCAAGTCTACATACACGGCAAGGTTCGACTTCACAAATCCTCTACTCAACCCTATAGCCATTCCTTGAACCACTCTACAGCACCTCTGAAAGCCTGTTCTTTGGCTAGTCTCACCTCCTTCACCTCCAAATCTCCACGCACGGTGAATCCATGCTCAACCCCACTGAACGCAGTACTCTGCCAGATCACGCCCGCCTTCTCAAGCCGATCCTCAGTCACCCACCTCTTCGCTCCAGGGAAATATTCATCGACGGCCGCCGCAAAAATCGCCAGCCTCTTTCTCTCGCCTAGCTTCTCCACCTCCTCCATCGTGAAAAAGCTAGGATGATTCACGACGCCTACATCGATCACCCCAAATCCCATCAGACGCATCACGTACCTACCCCCAAAACAATAGCCCACACCACCAATCTTTACTTCCGCACCGTAAGTCACGTGGATATAAGCGACGACTCTCTCGAGAATGGGATCAGTAGCCCAAGGCTCGTGGGCCTTCTTCCAGTCTTCCCATTGAGAAGGTCTAGTGTCGACGTTGATGAGTGGGCGCGCGGACCCGGCGAATTGGTCGGGGATCAGAACGGGGCAGTTGAGAAGAGTAGAGAAGGAGTCAGCGAGGAGCTGGGCGTTGGGATGATGGATGCCATGCGCATCAGTGAGGAAGAGGAGGACCTTTGATCGGGCCCCGTGAGTATCTTCTGTGGGAGATGGTGTTGAAGCAGGTTTGCGCGCTTCGGGTTTAGAGCTGTATATCTCAATGCCATCGTGAGAGATGATTCCGCCGACTGGTGTACCCTCCCATACTGGGACGGGTAATAACGGATTGCAGCATGGATGGATATCTTCGGCCATGTCTCTGGTCTCTGGAAGCGTGGAAAGAACAACTTGTTGGCTGAGGATTCTTTTGTAGGGCATTGATACGCCCTTGTATTGACATTCGGGTGAACCTTTGGCGATGACTCATTCTGCAAGTGCAGATGTAGCTCCTAGTCTTCGCAGCTTCAGCAGTCCGGGGATCCAGGGGTCTGCATGTCGAAGGTGAATTTTCCCTTTGCCCTTATCGTCTTTCCATACTTATAGAAAAGAATAAGGAACGGAAGCATTGCCAAGCACAAGAACGCTAGGAGCGAAGTCGCCCAATCCACTCCAAGGTCCTCATACATATAAGTCGCAAACAGCGGAAAGCTTACCGCCATCAAAGACCTAACGCAAGCATTTGACACCATAGCGCTGTCAGCATTGAGCAAATACACGTCAACGATATACAACAATCCCGGCAAAAAGACCAAGAAGATCGCACATCCGATAAAGACCCCCGAAATCACCTGTGGCACCCACGATACGCTCGGCTTTCTCGTCCATGCGAACCAGAACAAGCCGATAGGCAACAGAAAGCTGCCCAAAATCATGGGCGGCAGGCGAGCTTCGGGAAGCACTAGCTTCCCGGACTTGACAAGGGCTTTCTGGAAGCGCGTCTTGGTGTCGATGGCAATGGTGATGCAGCAAATTACGATGCCGATGAAGATGGCAAGGAATGGGAGGGATGCGATGCCGGTCTTCCAGCCGCGGACGGTCTGAAAGGAGTACAGGAAGGCGATGATGATCAGGTAGAGGATGCTGTACACGAGACTCAGGTATGTCGTGAACGCTATCAACTGGATTCCGTTATTAGTTCTGGAACTTAGACGGAGATAAGTAGGGAGCTTACGATCGGTTCTTGGATCAACATTACCCATGGCTTGGTAAAGTACTTTTCGAAGACAGTGCGAAAAGTGAGTGGATGCTCATCAATCGGAACGTGAATCGCCCAATTTTTCGTCTCATGCCTAAGCTGTTCCGCCTTTCTCTTCAGCAGCACTGGTGCAAAAGTCTCCGGCACGAATAAAAGACCAACAATCCCAAAGAAGGCCGAGGGAAACGACGTGACCCACGCCGTCCATCTCCAGCCCAGATGGCTAGCTGTCACAAACTCGCCCACGATCGGCCCGGCCACAGGTCCAATAAATGTTGCACCGGATAAAGCTGCAGTCACAAGCCCACGATCAACAGCTTCCCAGTAGTCCACGTTCATTCCTCCGACGATGGCGATAGGAGCTGCGCCAAAACACCCACTGAAGAACCGGCCGAGCATGATCGTTTCGATGTTTTGGGCAACTGCGACCGGGATGTTGAAGATGGTAAAGATTGCGAAGCCGATGAATAGCGGTTGAGTCCTACCATAGGCTTCTGATAGCGGTCCCCAGACAAGAGGTCCTGCCTCTTTTGCCAGAGCGTCCTAAACTGCGTGGAAGTTGAAAGACACTTACCACAAGCAAATCCCAGCACGTAAAGCGAGACTCCCAAAATCATCACCTTAGTACTGACCCCGAATTCCTCCGCCGTCACAAAAGTAGCCGTCGAGAAGACACTGCTTGCAAATGGTACGCAGAACGTCATGGTCGAAGTTATCATCGTTATCCGCCATTTCTTTGCCTTCGACCAGTTCATCGGATTCGCGGGATCATCAGGGCCATCCCAAGTTACGATATTCGGATCGGGCTTGGTAAGTTCTTTTGGTTTAGGTGCCTCCTCGTCTGACTTCCCCGTCGTGCTTTCATTGACAGCCATTGCTTTCTCTTTTGGTTGAGGATGGCCATTGGTCTCGTCCTTGATAGATGCGGCCCTGGAGGTAGCGGCAGTGTTGACTGCAGTTTCGTCAGATGTTTCTATGGAAGACATTGCTTCAAAAGAATTCAGGTGTTTCGGAGATTCGTCTGGAGGCGTCATCGTTGCTATATCATCAAAATAACTTATGAAAGCAAGCCGAAGAATTTTGTATGACTGGATCTCACGTGGAAGCTTGGAAGCACTCGCAAATTCCAAAAGACCAAAACAAGGAAACGTAAGGTAACTCAAGACTTATAAAGAAGTATCCTTTAATTGCCCCAGAGTCATCAAAGATACCGAGGTAATGAAGTAACTCGTACGACGAGATTGCCCTCAGCCCCATCCTCCCTATTTCGAGGACGTTACACGGTAAGCTTTGCTCGGAGCGGGAGTCATCGCCATCTTGGCCCGATTATCTGGTGAGAGTAGGGTAGATTGATACGTGTCTGTGAAAGATTGCATCAAGCAGCAGGATGAGGCTGAAGTTGAATTACTGTTTGAAACACGCAGTAACTGATTTGGACAAACTACTTGGAAAGATCTTACATCACCTTCAACAGTTTTGTTCATTCTGGAAAAGGCAACAACGCTCATAGGATTGATTTGTTTTCTTTTGCCATCGTCAGAAGTCTACCTTAGCAAGACTGTAAGATGAGTGATCTCGCCACGAAAGGGCCGAAGTTGAAGTGAGGTTATCCCCACTTTTCTCACAACACGACTTCCATGTTGCCCCGTGCGTACGTCCGTAGCTCCACCACCATGACAAGAAAAATGGAGAAGATAGAAATGAAGTGAGATAAGCGACGGAGAGCGAAAAGATGAGGATCCGGGGTGAACAGCTTCGGCAGGCAGGAAAAGGTGGCACTCAGGTCGGCGGTGGGCGTGGTATGAGCATGGATGCCACGAAAATATTGTGACAAAGACTGATGCAGGTTGACGAGAGTGTTGCCTGTTCAGTCTCTCGAAAACTGCTATTAAATGGCTTGAGTGAGTGACACAGGCCCTGCTGCGCTAGCCACCAGCTGTCGTTCGCTTACCCCTTACTCAGCACATACTCACTCTATGTCAATTGATCCTCTCATACTATGTATTTCTTGGGGCTGGAATATGCAATGATGTGATTGTTGGCTTCTTCCTGGACTGAGACTATCAACTAGATGCGAGGGCCGACGTCTGGACTTGTTTTGCAGTCTTGCTATCGCTTTCCTCATCTGACGTTCTCCTGTTCGATTGCTCCTCCGATACGTTGGCATCCATTACTGCCGTTGCAAACGCAACACGTTTGGGCCTGAACTCGTGTCAGCAGAACGTTCTACAAAAAGACGGATTTTACTATCTTACAGCAGGAATCGGACATCGATGTAGCGCAAGGTGCATGTCATGATGATGACGAGCACCCACAGAGCTAAAGCAGATTGCCAACCATATTTGTCTGAACAGATCATCAGCAAGACTCCAGCTTATTTGTGGTGTGTGAGCGTACAATAAGGTGCTTGATCAGCTGGCCAAACCAAGACTTGCGACCAGGCTGAAATARCATAGTATCCTGCCACCGCAACTCCAACAATGAGGGAACGTGCTTCGGTATCTTGTGGGATCCTGTGCTAACTTAGCTGAAATTCCTTCATGAATGGCTAGAAGAGCTTACAAGTCGGACAACCAAGCAAAAATCAGAGGAGCTGTTCCCAGGGTCAGGTAGGTAATGAAGTAACTAGCGTAGACCGCAGAAAGAGCGACAGACGCTGGATGGCGCGTCCAGATGCTCATTATGATGCATGGTATGATGCCAATGACACCCTGTGTCACAATGAGAGTCCAGCGGGTCTGAAGATAATCTGAGAGGAGCGCCCAGATCCAGACTGTTCAACACGTCAGCTACCAGCAGTAGATTGCAGGGCGTTGGAGTCATGTACCAAATACGACATTTACGGCCCCGCCCCCAATAGGAATGGCATTGACTTGAGACGTGCTCCATACGCGGCTTCCATCGGCATGTCTAAGGCTTTTGAGGAAGAGGTTGAAATAAACGTATCCAAAAGATCCCAAAACGGTGGCAATGTACATGACTGAGATGAAATACACCTCCCAGCCCGAGAACGTCCGTCTAGTTTAGATTAGCATTATACCAGCTCTGGAATATTAGGTAGAAGACAACATACTTGGCGCCGGCCCAAGTCACCTTCTTCGGCTCTGCACGGCCATGGCGGTCCAGTCTTTCCATTGCCATCACAGCATGATCGTTGCTGAACCAGAAAGACCTAGGATTTACATTGTTAGGTAAGTCAGGGATCATGAACAGTCCAGCAACCCCCCAGACCACGGTAATAATAGCATTGATAACAAATAACCATCTTTATCTCAATTAGTTACGGCAGATTCTACCAGAGAAATATCAACGTACCGCCATCCAGCGAGACCCCCACTTCCTTCAAGGGTGTTTGTWATTGCCACTTGCAGAGCACCTGACATCATGCTCCCTATGGCCTGACAAGAGTGATAGAAGCCCATCCTTTTTGCCAATTCTGAAGGCGTGTACCAATGCACTGTTCAGATCAGTCAGCCAACTTACGTGGAAATACCATTCCCGATTTTGGTTTACATACTGAATAGAGTGATCATCCCCGGCCAAGCACTACTTTCACAAAGTCCAAGGAAGACTCTTAGAACATAGACTTGCTTTGCATTGTGGGTCGTAGCAATAAGTCCTGTCATCAACCCCCATAAGATTTCAAGCCCAGGAAGCCAGAATGATGGCCTCACATACGTGAGAATGACTTGGGAAGGAATGAGCATAATGCAGTATGCAACATTGAAGTAGGTCGTGAAACTGGAGGGAAATTAGCTCGACGCAATCCACCGCAGAAGGCACACATACTAATTCAATTCATTGCCGTACAGATTGAGGTCTTCTTTCATCCCAGAGACGTACGCATTGCTGATGTTCTGTTGATCTAGATACTTGATAACTGAAAGATACGCCTCGTCAGTCATGCGATTGGGATTTTTAAAGAGGGATCTCACCTTGTGATATACACCCAAAAGTCATCAAAAACATATCCAGCCGACGAACCAAGCTCCTCTCAGCAGGATTTCTCTCACGATGGGTCGCGATGGCTGGCCGCCCCGGTGACAACGACTTCACTGACACCATTATACCAATTGTTCTCAGGTCAAGAAAGATCAGAGCGCAAAGTGTTCAAGTACAGAAACCTTTAGATCTCTAGCCTCGTGACACAGTACGTACCCCATTTTTCATTCTATACTGTAAACTTGTACAGCATCTAGTGAGATAGTGATGATAGCGGCGATAGGGTCAACTGCGGGCCGCTACCTACCGCAAAGATGGGGGAGGGCTTGGCGGGACAGATCTGCCCGCGGCGCTTGCAGGGAACATTGCCTGCAGAGTACCCTTGGGAATGGAGCCATAGCGGGAATTTCGCAGACCTCAATTCAAACTTGAATCTAAATCTCAGTTTGTAGGAAGACATTGTTAGCTCTGCGTCTCGAAAGTAGATGGACTTACTCAAATATCTGCCATGATCGCATCAAATGAAGACCTCAAAGGTTACACCGACCCCTCTGCTCCAATTGTGAACCCTTGCCTCTCATATTGGCAGCGAACGACACGCGCCTATCCTCATCTCAATGCCAACCGGAGCAAAGACATCCCCAAAGAGAGTTCATATGTTGTCATTGGTTCTGGAATTTCTGGAGCATTGACAGCGTTTGAGTTGATTGAGAGTGGGATAGACGGAAAAGACGTCATTATTCTCGAGGCAAGAGAAGCTGCTTCAGGCGCAAGTTCTCGGAATGCTGGACACGTAAGACCAGGTATGTTTGAGTAGTTAGAAGCTAGAATCGATGCAAGACCAATTTACTAACACATAGTCAGATGCTTTTCGTGGATTCAAACACTACTCTACCCTTCACGGTCCCGAGCAAGCTCTGAAAATCATTGCGAACGAACGTCTAGTCCTAGAGAAAGTTGACGCCTTCGTTCGGAAGCATAATGTGAAGTGCGATTTCAATCTTTCCACAACGTTCGATGTCTGCATGACCCCGGAATTTGCAGCGTATGAAGCAGAGAACTTTGAAGCATTCAAGAAAGCAGGCGGGGACGTTTCGCACATCAAATACTTCGATTTGGAAGAGGCTCAAACTCGTACGAGAGTGAAAGGGGCAGTGGCTGCATATGAATGGCCGGCTGGATCAATTCACCCGGCGAAACTTGTCCAGTGGGTGCTCAATGCTGCGATTGAGCGCGGAGCATCTCTCTTCACGCATTGCAGCGTATCTAAAGTCACTAAACATGAGGATGGGAATCAATGGGATGTCCAGACTCCTAGAGGAATGATTACCACGCCCAATGTCATCCACTGCACGAATGCTTACGCTTCACTTCTCCTTCCACAGTTGACGACATATTTGACGCCAAATCGAGCACAAGCACACTCGTTGATCGCGCCGCCTGCATTCTCTGGCGAGAACACGTTACATAGCACGTTCTCTTTGAGATATGGTCTACACCATTTCTACTCCTTGATCCAACGCCGAGGAGATGGAACTATGGTTCTTGGGGTCTCGAGAACAAATCCGAATCTCAGTACTGAAACATTGAGGGGCTGTGTAACTTTTGAAGACCGGGATTATAACGAAGAGSTTGTGGAAGATGCTTTAGAGCGATGGAAGATACTATTCCCAGGAAAGGACGAAGATATTGCTGGAAGAGACATACATGGTGAAGGATTGGATCATGCTTGGACCGGAATCATAGGAATGACGGCCGACTTTGTGCCCTTTGTTGGGCCCGTGGAAGGGCTAGATGGGCAATGGATTTGCGCTGGATTCGGTGGTCATGGTAAGGGAATCTTCTTCGGTGAACTCCTGGTGCTCGACTGCGAACGACTAGCTAATCTGGAAATTGCAATCTTAGGAATGGCACGAATATTTACATGCGCACCAGGTGTGGTCAAATTGATAAATGGGAAGGAGTGGAGCGAGACTGGACTGCCAGAATGTTTCAAATTGGGCAGGGAAAGAGTGTTGACACTTGATTTGAAAGTAAAAGCTCGGGTACAGATAGAAAAGTAGCGCGTCAATCTCGCACTTTGGGAGATAGTCTCTCACATCCGCCGGAATAATCATTCCTTGGCCATAGGCCTCAAAAACAGATATCCGAGAGCTCCCGCTTTTGCCAATCAAGATCTTTGGCTTTTAACGTGATGTGAGACTCTATTGTGACTTCCCCAACATGATATCCAGGAAGTTCAAAGCAGTCATGGCAGGGTCGCGCCTTCCTTGCGACATTGACTGCATATCATGGAAATTGGAGGGGCCGATCAAGGTTTGAAGAAGCGACGAAGGTAGCTTTCGAAGAACAGAAACTGGAAAGGCTCTCATGACTTTTGAAATGAAGAAGGATTGCGATGAAGCTCACGCGGAAAAGGAAGACGCGTTTGAGACCAGCCGAAGTTTTGCCGTTCATCCCACCTCGACGTGATCTTCCACAACCTCAACTTCATACTTGTCAAAATAGCCATGGCGAGTCCTCCAGTGTTAACGCCACAGGACTCAAGCCAATATGACATTTCAGCAGCGCAAACACCCCTTTTACGTCATGAACCCCCTGCAGAAGAGGTTAAGCCGAAGAGCACCCCACTATCAGCACTCGTCCTCTATTTCATGGCCATCCATTTCTTGCTGGCATTTTGTGAGATAATCCTCGTTGCACCTCTTCTCAAACTGTTTGAAAATTCACTGTGTCTCTCGTACTATGGYTTTCCGGCTAAAGGGGTAGAAGAGGAGCTGTGTAAAATCCCAGAAATTCAAGGTCCTCTTGCTGAGATCCGGGGTTGGAAGTCGAGCTTCGATACTATTCCAGGTATTGTTARATAATCTAGATTCAACGTCATGTTYCTTATGCGTGGATAGTTTTGCTTGTTGCTATACCCTGTGGAAGATTAGGAGATCGTTATGGGAGGAGGAAGATTCTCGCCTTGGCTCTGTTCGGAGTCGCGCTTTCAATGGTCGAAGTCTTTACAGTTTGTACGTTACTTCATATTGTGTCAGACAATTTTGGGTATTTACGACWTCAGGTGCCTTCCCAAAGATCTTCCATCTTAAGCTCGTCTGGCTGTCCTCGATCCTTCTCCTATGTGGTGGCGGTCTAAACGCCTCGTCGGCGTACATGTGGGCCATGGCTTCTGCAACGATTCCTTCAGAAAAGAGGTAAGTCATGAAGTGTTACATGACACATGAGAACTAAGTTCCGAAACATTATTCTAGGAGCCATGGATTCTACTACATTTTCTCAGCCTTCTACGTCGCTGAACTTATCGCCTCCTTTATCGCATCGGTCACCACAGACATCTCACCCTGGATCTCGTGCGGATTAGCCATGGGCTCCGTCCTCCTCTGCCTCATCCTCCTCACATTTGTGCCCTCCCCACCGGCCTCAGAACCGACCCCCTCACCCTCCACCCCATCCCCAACCTCAACCCTAACAACCCTCMTCCACACCCTCCTTACCCCTCCTATCCCGCTCCTCCTCCCCGTCTTCCTCGTCGGCATCCTCCGGTACACCACCCTTAGTACCCTCATCCAATACGCACACATCCGGTTCCACCTCGCAATCTCGACAGGAGCTACGTTCTACACCGAGACCGCTTCCATCAACATTGTTTTGTTTCTGTTCTTGATCCCTCAAGGCACTGCGTATGTCAGAGAGAGATATGACGTGCGGCCGCAAAATATCGATCTCTTCCTCGTGCGTACAAGCGTGTGCTTAATGTCGATTGGCGCGCTGCTTATTGGGCTTGCTCCTTCAAGGAGCTTGTTGCCTGTTGGTGAGATATTGTCTTTCCACACCCCCTTCCTCAATACTCTCAGAAGTTGTCGCTAATTGAGAACTATGCGRTAGGTGTGGCTATCTTCGCCTCCGGCTTCGGCTCCCGCGTCTCAGCGCTGTCATTAACGACGTACTACATCGCCCCCTCCGCCAAAGCGACCGTCTATGCGGCTATCACTGTGCTTGAAAGTCTCGGGCATGCGGGGGGGGACCCGGCGATGCAGCATATTTTTGCAGCGTCGTTGAGATTGGATACGTTTTGGCTTGCTATGCCGTTCTTCGTCGCTGCGGTGAGTTGTCTCATGTAACAACGATGAATGATGGAGGAGATKGTTGTGCTAATTCGATCTGTAGGGATGCTATGCGCTTGCTGCGTTGAGTACGGCGTTCATTAGGACTGATAAAGTAGAGGAAGAGGACAGGCAGCTCGACTGAGCGGGCGCAGACCTTGSGTAATGGCTAAGTAACTCTCGGTTTTCCCTGGGCGGCGGAGAGCATCTTAGTGCTCGACGTCGGCGACRATAAATTCCATATCTCGATCTTCTACTGTATCTTCAAGCATTGCAAACTCAGCTTGCCGCACTTGACCAAGGTTCAACATCCRCCGGGACAATCATCTCCTCGAGGAGCAACTGAGTTCTGAATATGTGCGCATTTCCTCCTTGATATTCGACTTGTACAGGAATTCGAAAAGAACCTCGGAGCCGAAATTTCTCTATCTCCCTACCGAGATAGAGAAATTTCGCTGTTAACTTCCGGCACTGGCAAAAACGTTCTAAGAGCTTTTGGCCCGGTAAGTATAGGAGAACTTCCAAAAGCTGCCCTTCCCCTAAATCGTCACCCATCAAATCTACAGTTGCGCTTATTGGAACCCCTGGCGCTACTGAAAAGGTTCCAAAAGATGCCCTTACCCTRTTCAATACAGAAGTTCCAAAAGATGCATTTACCCTATTCACTATAGAAGCTCCAAAACCTGCTCTTGCCTAGTTTACTAGAAAAGTTCAAAAAATGCTTTCTCCCTGTTCACTATAGAAGCTCCAAAACCTGCTCTTGCCTAGTTACTATAGAAGTCCCAAAACCTGCCCTTACCCAGTTCACCAGGAAAGTTCCAAAAGATGCGTTTACCCTATTCACTATAAAAGCTCCAAAACCTGCTCTTGCCTAGTTACTATAGAAGTCCCAAAACCTGCCCTTACCCAATTCACCAGGAAAGTTCCAAAAGATGCGTTTACCCTATTCACTATAGAAGCTCCAAAACCTGCTCTTGCCTAGTTTACAGCAGAAGCTCCAGACGTCGAGGGGGTGAGCAGCTTTGGAGGTACTGAGGCTTGGTCGCCACGTCATCGTCGGAGTGAATC
>QYSG01005837.1:0-10832 GCA_003988875.1 Lachnum nothofagi
TATGCCTTGTTGGGGAGGGCGATGCGAGTTTGCCTATCTCGTATATCCCAAGAATTTCAAAGAGGCTTGAATTTGAAATTTGTAAGATAAAGTTCCCATGTGGCAAGAAACATGGGTTTTGGCGATCGTAACGGGCATCTTGACATCAGAAGGATTCGACCTTCCCATCTCGTCGCGCTTACTTGCGTGGGGTTCAACGKYTYCCCCATTTTGACTCGAATCCTTCCTCTTGRTTCGGGCTTCGGTAATATGATAGCACGATGTATCGCAAATCGCATTGAAATGTGGAAAACGTGATTGGAGCGTATATCAMTTRAGAATTGGGAAAAGATGAGGAGAAAAGAGGCTCGGGGATGCGTCAGAGGGGCGTGAAAGGCGGGAAGGCCCGCGGCCGTTRTGCCTCCTGAATGAGGAAATGAATTGCTTCAAAAARGTAATTGAATTTGATAAAATTRAAATAAAATRATKGAAATAGAGATTTGAGAYCAWCAGGATCCCAAAAAGTCTCCAYRAGGACTTCGACCCAAGTGTAACGTCACTCCACTCCAAGACAGCGACGACTCCACTTCCCACATGGGCAACCATCATCTCGGGTTTGAGGAGAAASGCAACCCTCACCCTCGGTGCYCAAGAGCRTTGGAAATTAAAGTTCAAGGGGTYGCTCAGATGATGCTTCTTTCTRGGTACTTTTGATCTTGGCATTTCCACCTGCCGAAAACAGATAGCGATGCGGCGAACTGGCCGCGGAGTTTCAGGAAGGATTTCTTGCGCTGCGCGGGATGATTGATAAGATAGCAAAGTACAACTTTGCTTTACGTACTCTTGTACTTGTGCGCGCTCGTGARTTTTTCTTCTTCTTGCGCTTGCGATCAGAAGTCCTTTCAGCCGTGGTCATGAGMACCCTTCCCCAGAATTGCTTTTCAAAATGTCGTGATGGTGGAAACTCAATTACAGCCGASCTTCTCCGCATTCATGTGACTRGCTCGTCACATGCACGCCGCTAACGGAAAATCTCAGTCCGTCAGATGGAGGTGGAGTGGAGCCCCCCCCCTCTTTTTACCCGGTGCTTCCTCGGCAGGCCRGCCACGAGGCGAGCTGGGGTGGCGCATGCATGGAAGTTCTAGCGCGGGGCCTGGAAGGGGTGGAGTGGTTGTACCTGCATGTGAAGCCTGCAATGCACCCACCCTTTCAGCCTAAGTTGTTCAGCCACAGAGGACYAATGAATGTTAGCTTTTCTTTCTCTGCAAGTRTAAGTGGGGTGTCTCTTGACTCGAGCTCATTAAGATGAATATTTTGAGAAGTGCTTGAGRGCAATTCATGAAGCGTTTTRCGCTCTTTCTTGAGTCGTGAGCTCCACCAGCGAGTCAACCCCCACCCGTCGAACGCTGCGCCGGCGCCGGGTCGCAAGTCGCTGCTTCCGCGGTAGCGCCTCCCCACCCATGCATTGCAGCCGGAATGCCCTAATGCGGCAACGCATCCCTGCTTACGAGCCGAAAAGAGGGCTGCAGGTCTTCCACCTTGACCGTTATTTCAATGGTTGGAAACGAAGGAGACGAAGGAGAATTGATTAGCCGGCCGTTCTGCTTCTGCTGCCCTGCCCTTATCTGGAAGATAATTTCGGATTGTCTTCCGTGGTAGCCTTTGCCCTTTTTGTAAAGAAGTCGCCGGCGGCCGTCCGAGCTTCGAATCCCGCGATGCAGAAAGTTTAAAATAATAATAATAAWAATAAWAAATAATGCGGTTYAGCAAAAAGCTCTGACCAGCGTCCCAAAGCGCAGGTTTACCCCTGAGTAAATGACGATTTGACTGCCCAACGCATGCAATCTCCCTACCCAACCCTCGGACCGGATGCTCTCCCCGAAATACAAGGCTGCAGCGCGCTTGCCTTGCTTCTGTTTCAAAGCAAGAGATGCGCAACGCAACTTGCGAGCGGCGCGCTCCGGCTCTTTGACTCCTTTTGCTGCATCCATTGATCGGATGACCAAATCGGTATTTGAAGTTGTGCCTTGTTTCGAGGACGGTTTGGGTTTTGACGATGCAGAAGATCTGTTCATGAAGTTGAGACTTGGAACAGAGCTCTGGAACCCAATCGCGTGGCTCCCTGACCGCGTTTTGGAGGTGCTGGGACGCGACGCAGGGATGCTGCGCGTGTGCCCCCGGGGAAGCTTCCCGTGGAAGCCTCACCTCCAAATCGAGACGCGCCGGCAGTTTTGCCGGCAGGTGGACTTTGTTTTGCTTCTTGGGATTTAAGCGCGGTTTGATGGCCCGATGCATGAGCTAACTYGGAGTACCTGAGCGCTGGGAGGAGCTAAGGAGGATGTTTGGAAATTGGGATCGAGGGATGGGTGAGCTGGGCAGAGGCGCAATAAGTGGTGAGTGGCTAGCTACCTGGAGGAGGGGACAGTGAGGTGTGCGTACCGAGTGAGGGGATTCGCATTGAWGAGCTCGCGAGAGCGAGGCAAGTTTATGCACATGCGCATGCTGAATTCATCATGTGATGCTTTTGCTCAGGAGATGACATAAGTCAACCTTCTTTTTGCGCCCCCAAACGTTCCTTCTTCGGCGCAATTATCGCGATTTCTCTCGCCATCGTCATAATTCACACGASTCGCACGAGYTCSAGCTRTTTCCCCCAATTCCACACATGCAACACCTCGCAACTCAATYAGAGRTTCCAGCCCCGGATCTCGAGATTTGAGTTTGGCTTCAAGAACAAGGTCGTGGTGTTTGTGACGTACTATYGAAGGCGCGTTCCTGATCCTGGGACCGAGGGTGTTGTCGACCCCACAATTGGCACTCGAGTGGGGTTTCCCCGCGTACCGGGAGATGTCGGGGCGTGAGCTTGTGACTCTTCCTTCGGCGACATGGAGTTGCTTTTGGAATCCAAAAGCTTAACGTCAGGCGATGGCGTCTGGAAGTCTCAATTTACCTCCGTAAGTTCGAATGCCGTTTTTCCTTGAGAAACGTAGAAATTTAATCCAGCGAATTTTTTGATTGGTTGATTTTTAATGGGGTGATGCGGTGGCGAAGCGAAGCGCGCGCTGCACAAGGCTGAGTTTTGGAGGTGGCCTCGTGATGCTCTTTGATACACAATAAGGGGCATGCTTGTCCTTCGGTGCCTGATTTAGAAGTTCCTGGGCCAGGGGCGTAATCTTCATTGAAGCCATATGCGGGGAGACAGGTGATGTGAAAGTGAAGTCTATGATACGTTCCTTGATCRAGTGGGCTTAACAATACCTGCAGAAGCGCTGAAGTAATCCTGYTCCTGCTGCTGAGATACGAATTGCGCAGCGTCAGGCAAGGCAGAAATGCTTYCGTAAGAGCGCCATGATCGTAAGATAGGACGTTCTCTCAGCGAATGGCARAAGCATGAATATACCAACATCACGAGCGCAGTCCAATTCAGCCCCTGCTCCATGGGGTCCGAAAATAAACGCRAGGCTGAACGGYGAACCATGGGGATGTTGTGCGGTCACGGGTCAGATGATGGGTGGTGATGCGTTGTCAYACTTGAGATCAGCGCTCCGCCATCGCGTGCCTGCCTCGCTCTCAACAACACGACAGGATTGCGAGATCTCTGGGTTGCAGATGTATCGGGCGCAGCGAAGGAGAGGGCGACCAGATGATTGTTCCTGAGCGCTGTGCTGGCGGTCATTGTACTGATCTGCGGTTGTACAATGCAGGTTGCGAGGTGGCTTTGGTACTCGGTCTGTATAGGATAATGTGATGGGATTAAATACCGACAATTGGTAGTCTCCGAGGGTTGGTTTTCTTTTGTTTCATGTGTTGTCCAAACCTTTACCCTTTTGCAAAGAAATAGCTTTCTAAGCTAGTGCGCATGACCTCTACGAGTCAAAAATACCTACAATACAACCAATCAAAAAATTCGAATTATTTTATTTTATTATTACTGATTTATTTAGTTCCTCGCAAGCATGGGAAAGGGGCTCAAGAGAACACCTAGATCTCCTTAGAAACCAGTCCTTTACGCGCGCGTTCCGGATCCCTTCATGGCATAAGAGGCGGATTGGTGAATTGGTTACTTCTTGGCCTATGAGATGGAGCACGCGTCCGAATTTGCTTTTTGTCTCCCGTTTTGCGTGTTTTAGTGAGAGGCGGAAGCRGGTACGGCTYGCGCCTGGCCCTTCCTCCCGAGCTGATAGGGGCGCGTTTGCTATCGGTCTGGAGCCCAAAACGTGGGGTTCATGTGGGGGCACGCGGTTCATCCGCGGGAGTTTTGATCAAATAATGCCATTTTGTTTCGGGTGCTTGATCCCTTGAATTGTGCAATGCGCTCGAGAGGAATGGAGATGGTGATGCTGCATGCAGTAAGGAGAATTGGATCTCGCATTCCTTTGTGATGGATCGCGGATGTGGCKTTCGTGAGGAATGGGGAAGAGCGAGCTTTGTAACTCGTCACAAAAGTGTTATGTGAGCATCATGAGGCCTGCCTTCTGCGAATCAAATGTTCGACGGCAGCAGTCAGCGGCGGAGGCAATTCCAAAGYTCCGGGGRCCGGGGTGGTATCCTGTCATTTGTGATAGCGATGGGAGTAAGCAACAGCTACGCTATGTGGGTACCAGATTGGGCGGTCAGCCATCTACAAAYTAATTCGAGGCTGCAATCAGCCCCCAAGGCGGCCGAAGGATTTCGTGATTTGAAAAGAGAGTTCGATGTAACTTTGTTCTTACGTACGCCCGTTTGTTGCATGTTYTGAAGGATAGAAGAAGGAATCTCAGGGAGATGACCTGTATGCGCCGCAGAGCTACCGTACCGCGAGCAGAGAGACCACGAGGGAGGCTTGAAGAGGAAGCCGGAAAGCCACGCTCCATGCAGGGTCGTCAGGGTTGTGTGGGGGTGAGACCCCGTCCCAAGATTTGGATGGAGGGTGGGCGTCAGGGAGACTGGGGTTGACAGTCACCCCTGTGCCTTCCTCGCCTTCCAGAAATGAGGCTGGTATTTTTGGCGTCAGCAAATCCGTACTCTGTTGCAGGCCATTCGTTTGCTCGCAGCTGCAATATCGTTGGAAGCAGGCCTGCTATCCAACAGATCATGACYATCTACCATCTTGTGTGACACATCTATTATCTGCGAACTGTTTAGATATRAATYCCTCTGRCTGGGATAGAGGTTCGTAAAGCCGATCCRGGGAAGACTGCGCGAGGGGTGTAACTCCGTGGTAAGGTAAGATGCCAAAGTGCGGACGGATAGCCACGACGTTTGTACACCGCGGTGACTTTGCTCGAGTGATACAGAGATGATCAAGATAACACCTTCTCGGAGAGTCYATGAACTCTATGTTTGGTGTTCACGTTTTGGAGCTGGCACTTGCTCCGCGGCAGCTTTCCCCATGCTCRAATCCTGATTCCGGGGCTACAACGATGACGCCGGTTTTAGCACATCTCTACCRAATCAAGACACAGCAGCAGCAGCTCCTTCCCCCTCTTTGCCCATGGCCTCGGATACTCACTTGAGGAAGTCAAACTGCTCATCGACTTCAGGTTCGGAGAGGCCCTTGTGCTGAGGGATGGTAYCATGAGACATTTGACTTTGATYTGGAGGCCAGGTAGCCAATAATTAAGACTTTTGGCTCCATGTCTCCGATCCTCTGAACTCATTTTCCCCTACCCGGACGCTCGGGATATCTGAATACTGACATTCTTCCGGCCACCAAAAGGACAACAACTGAGACATCAGCGTTGGCAATKGTGCCCCTTGTAAGCTTGACAACGTAATGACTAGACTCTCACGATTCGCACCTGCTAGACGAACGGCACAGACGACGTCGTGAGGAAAGAATTCGCGCCGGTAATGACTTKAGSCCTTGTGTAATAAGTGTAAGAGATGGCATCGCGTGAGCAATTGTGAGGCGCCGGGTCAATTGCGGTGACGACGGGGCCCTTCKTGAGCCTGAACGTGCCTGAAWCCAGGCGTCTTGGTGAGGGTGGTGCTCCCAGAGTGTCGGGATGAGGAGCGTTGCCAGTAGCGGGGTTTTAGTGGAGCTGAAGGGGGTCCGTTTAGCGTGTTTGGCGGTGGCTGTTCAGTCGCCGACCGCTGAATTCTCACAGGCGCTTCCCCGGAAGCGCGAGTCTAGCACTGAAAATTCGAAGAGGGGCGAGCGAAGTAGCGCCGAGCTGGCTCCATCGGGCCATGTGCTGYCCCATCTGTYCTAGAGTGACCCAGCGGATCTGGCACTAATGGCTAGGCYYATSCCAAGCTGCTGCCCCTTGGGGCASTTGGGGGGGCAGTCCAGATTCACGCAGATCTGCTTCCTTGCGATTGGGACGGCTCTATTACTCTGTGGGAGAAGGCTGAGACCTCTCAACGTTGACCGCCGGCAAGGCCACGGCTACGGCTGCGGCTATGGCCACGCAGCACATCAGCTGCAACATCGTGCCATCCTCTCAGAAGGCTGCAATACAGTCACGACTCAAGTCACTCAGGCTCAAMCTCATATTCTCTCCCTCCCGCGCGCGGCTTTACATCCACGAGCACATCGTCAATGCAATGCCGTTCGCTACCCCATTGGAACTTGACAGCAGCTGCAGYACGCAATGACTTGAAGAATTGCTTTATCTGGACGGTGTGATCATAATGGCCGAGTTAATGCGGGCGCGCTGATTCGCTCCCCGGGCCATAGCCGCGCTTAGGCCGTCATAACGCGCTGGAGATACGTTATTTTTCCGGCCACATGACTTTTCTCCAGTAGGTCACTGTGCTCCGCAAGTCCTCGGCCGCGCCGTTTTGGGTGGAAAAAGGTATACGAGAGGCGACGTAGGTGCTCACGTTGCCAGGTCTTCAGCACTTCAGCACTTCAGCCTTTTGCAGGCCCAGGCCGACGGGGATGTCCTCGTCSTCGTCGTCCTGGCTGAAGCAAGACGAGACGAGCAGACGAGGACAGCCTGGTGGCAGTGGCAATTGTGGGGGGGATGGTGAGGATACCAGTGAAAACCAAGAATTGACAMAAGTTGTGGCAGAGCRGCGAATAAGCCTGAGTCGCGCCCACTTTCACTCGCTGCCACTGCCCACTCTTCAGGTCTTCAGGGACCTKCCGCRGGAGAAGCCCACTGATTTGCCCACTGAAGCATGCAGCACCTCCACTGCCGTCCAGCCCTTTACCGCCGTKGACTCCGGCGCTCCAGTGTGCTCTCCACTCCCATCTYCCCAGCCCCGACTACCGCATACGCGAGACCCTGCGTATTTTAGATACAGTGACACTCACTCAATTAGAACGATGATGMTGCAAATACACGGACARCGAGTCAAGCTGAAATGACACGGTGAATCCCACACGCAACACCCCGTTTTCACTCTTGTCTCTCTCTGGCCGTGAGTTTTGACCATGTCCTTGCCCTCGCCCCGTGCTCCTCTCGTGGGGACAGTAGAGATGCCTGAGCCGACGTGCACGCATCGTGGGCACTGGGTATGACTTGAGCACCCGGGGTTGGGCAGTGAACGACGACTCGTAAGTTCATCGACGGAGCCGGGCGGGCGTCCTTAGGCGTCCTCAGGCTTGGGGGKTTAAGGGCAGCCGGAAGGCCGCGAAAGTCCCGCGGGAGCGTCTGGACCAGGGTCGGTCACGTCGGTGGGAGCGCAAAGGGCACGAGGAAGATGCTACCCCATGCGGACTAACGCCCTCCCTAGCCGCACCCGCTAAGAGGCGCCGCCAGCGGTCGCGGAGCCAGAAAGGGTAGGCAGAGTCAAGCGTCTGGCTGGCAYACACGGATTCCGCTTTCACATCCCTCCCACGCCCAAATCCCAGCAGACACAAACACGACCCATGCCCATGCCTCTGCCTGGCCCTGGAAGACTATTTGGTGCTGGTGCCACTCTTCCGCGATTCCACTAAGCGTGCTGCTACCGGGTCTACTATTACTTCCACCGYATATCCACCATCCRCCTACTGCCCTACTRCTCAGTTCAAAGAAAACCACGGCCGTCCCCAGACCCAGCCGTCGCATCCTCCTCACAAAGAAACATCACCTCTCTGCCGTTTGCAACTGCATCCACCAGCGACCGCATACATACGAACGYACGCCCTCGATTCTTCCCGCACCGCCTCGCCCAGCATTGTGCCGTACCTGCAAACCTTAATGCATGACACCGCGGGACAGTATCGATTACGATAGAGCCAGCGCCCACCACATCATTCCGGTCCAACCCGCCCGCGAACACCAACAATCCTACCACCCAACGCCTCCGCATTCACCTCCGCAAAGCACAAATAAAATCTACATCTCTTCTCCGCATCTGCTCCGCGTTTAAACCGCGAGCAATCGCCCCGCAGCAGCCGTGTCTCCTCAATAATAGCAGCTCGTGCGATCGAGCAGAACTACAGCCATGCCTTCACGATTAGACGCGCCCGTCTTGACGGTCGACGTGGGACTTTTCCACAAGGTCGACACCCGCAACGTGGAGAATCTCTTTAGCATGTGGACAGGTGAGTTGGGAATCACAGCGACGGCAATTGGGCGCGAAACTGGTGTACTAACACGCTATGCAGTATTCTCAAGATGCGCCGCATCATTAGAGCAAGGGCGCCGATACGAGAACCTGGTATGTGCTTGTTCCTGGTGGACTCCCTTCAGGATTTGYAGTGCTGATTCTTCGCAGAGTTGGAGATTATGGAACAGAGAAACCTTCTGCTGCGATCCAGTCTCAGAAGCCAACGCCACAACCCCCGCCATCTCTCGCGCCTCCAGAAGCCCAGAAGGCCGATATGTGACAGATCTCCCCAGTCTGTCCGGCAGTCTCGACTCGCTAGCAGACGAAGAAGCCCTCGAATTCGACACCGATTCCACCTCAGCTTCTACATCGGCTCCTATGAACATCCCACATCCTCAAATCTACCGACAAGACTCTGTAAGCAGCAGGAGTCGAGGTCGGGAAAGACATATCACACCAGACGATCTCGAGAAGATGGTCATTAATATCAAGGAGCAGAAGGATCTATGTTCACCACTACCTATGAGCAACCACTCTTATCTTGCGCCGCTTCCTCCCAAGATCGTGCGGACGGAACCGGTGGCTGAGTCAACTCCAGAAATTGCCATTCCACCTACCGAGAAAAAGAACTCAGTGGTCTCAGAGACCTTGCCCGTTACTTCGGCAGAATCGGCCTCTACCGATGGTGCTAGTGGCGCCTCCGAGCGAAGTTCGACTAGTGTGGTCAAGGGCTTCTCGCCTTCACATGTCAGCTCCTCATATAGATCCATCCCTCTCTTGACRGCTCCAGCTTCCATCCCCGAAGTTGAACTCACCGCCCCCACTACCACCTCCRCCAAAGGACCTCAGCCCAAGAAGCAGACCATGTTCGCGTTAGGAGGGTCATCAGGTGACGACTCAATGAGYGACCATCCCGTCTCGATAGAGGTCAGCCTCCAACCGACAAAACCCAAGAAGAAGAGTGCRATGTTCAGCTTTGGTGGATCATCTAATGAAGAGGAAAGCTCGCTGCCGATGAAGGCAAAGGGTAGCCTCACGAACGGCATYCGACAGAACCCTCTCGCCGTCTCCAAGAAACAGACCTCGTTCCAGGAGGAAGTGGCGTCGCGAACAATTCAAGAGGAACCGGTCTTCGATGACGATGTATTCGAAACTGACGAGGATGACATTGACGAGAGTGCAATTGATGATGATGAGGATGACTCCTCAGATTGGGAGGATTCAGTGGAGGACAGTGGCAATCTAAGTATCGACGAGAAGACTTTTTTCCAACGCGTCGACTCAAGACCCAACTTGACTACRCGCCGCTCTCTCATCACCACCATGCTGCACCAGAACGACCGTGCCAATGCTTTAGCTCAAGCAGCAGCCGCGAACTCAAAATCCACCCCTGCCCTACAAAGGTCACGTACCACATCGCCAAACGGTCCCTCCCTCGCAGCATCTCCTGATTCCGATGACTCTTCCCCTCTGATGATGAAGAAGGGCTTGAAGCCAATCGCCGAGATTCCTCGGTCCACTGCCCAGCCCATCATCAAGACAACTACCAACACACTTCCTCACCAGCAAGCACTCTCACCCAGGACGACGCGCCGAAAGATGATCGGTGACGAACTCACCGTCAGCCTTCGCCAAAACCTCGTTACCGAGCACCGCCAAAAGTCGCACTCACATGCTCTCAAACGCCGCCACACCACCCAAGACGTCGCGAACCTCCAGCAGTTCCCCGAGAAGGTGCACCTAAGTGACAAGGACAACGACGCGCTCAACGCGAGTTGGAACCAGTACTTCGGCAACGGCCTCGGCGAGTACCACTCCAAGGGCTGGTAATCTATCCCCCCGCCATTTACACCCATCCATTCATCATATAAGTCGCATAATTGTAATAAAAGACGGAAGACACTTGCGCATTGACACTCCAAACAAAACTTAAAACATATTATACGTTCCTGGCTTCACAGCCAACCAGCATTCATCGTCTCTGTGGCACTGGCGCCACCAGACGTGCGGATTTTCATACATCACATACAGGCATCAGGACCGGGCAACCCAGCTACAACACAGCATCATCGGGGCATTACTCATCATAATGTCTACACACCGTTGCCCATCAGTGAGCACAGTACAGCACAGCGATTTTTTTTCTCTAGTTTTTAAAGTTTCTTCAAAAAGCGAATCACGGCCTCACAAATGGCGGCGTTCACCACCAGGACAGGAACAGGAAAATAATGGAGATCCAGTCAGTTCTCCAGGCGTTTAGCGGATGATACCATGGATTTTGCTTTTGGGCCCTCAGATTGGAGGGTCCTCTTGTACATGTACCGAAAGGGGAGGGGGCGGGGGAAGAAAGCAGCGGCGAATTGGTGTAGCTAGCTAGCTGAATGAGA
>QYSG01005870.1:1504-15980 GCA_003988875.1 Lachnum nothofagi
TGGGCAACTCTCCTAGTCGTCTGCTTCTTGGAGCAAAAAATGGCTAGTGAGGAGGGGACGTGGGCGCTTGTCGTTGAGAAGGCTAGGAGCTGGCTGGCTGTGACTGGTGTGATGGACCTGGATGATGTCGAGAAAGAGGCCGTACAATTTGTTAAGACGCATTGACATAGCCCTAAATGTTAGGGGATTCGATGTCTTACTCTGCCTGAGATATTCGATATAGGGGTATGTTTCCTTGAAAACGTTGGATGATGGGCGTAAAGTTTCGGCGACTGTTATTGAGATATAATTCCTTAAAAAAATACATTCATTTTGATCAGAAAGCAAGATTCCTCCCTCTTAGATTAACCTAAGCGCCGTGACATTGGAATTCTGAGGGAACGTACAGATTGAAATGCTAACCTGACCTGGTATGATAAATCCCATATAAACCTCCGAATTTTGATCCGATCAACACCTGCACATGCAAGCTTTACAAATATTCCCACCATCGAGTATCTGGCCGTAAAACGCATCCATTAGTCCAAATCGTCGGCATCCTCATCCTCCAACTCTTGGATTCTACCAGACTGATACGCCGCCGTGACAGGGTTCTCCACATTCACAACACCAGTTGCTTTCAATCTGCAGCAGATCAGCCAAAACACCCCTCACTTGAGACTAAAAGGAGCACATACCTCTCAAACAACACAAACAGCCTCTCTGCCTCCCTCTCCTTCTCCTCCTGCGTCATCGGCGGCCCCTCGTCAACCCGCTCCTCCCGATCCACAAACTGGCCCGTGATCGGATTTACCCTCTCCCTGCTCTCCTGGCTCGCCCGTTCACTATCGCTGGTACTAAACGCCTCGAGCGCATTCTCGGGTATCGGCACGTTATGCTGGAACAGGAATCCGGAAGCGAAGCCGTACCCGACGTTCTGCACGAAACGAGTGGCGTCTTTGTCGCTCATATCGAATAACAATCCTGATATTGATTCTCGGAGCTGTGGCGTTGAGGCGTTGGTCGAGAGGCGGAGGAGCCGCGAGGGGAGGGATTCTGCGCGCCCGAGAGGCTGATGGCGGTCGGTGTCGGATGGAAGGAGGTTCTTGCGGAGGTATTTTTGGGGTTCTGAGGGGGCGAGGTCGTGGATTTTGCGGAGGAGTGTGGTGAGTGGGGAGACGAGGTTTTCGAGCTCCGAGTCTGCGTAGGCTTTCACGGATTTGGAGAGGATTTCGAAGAAGCGGTCGAGGTTAACGTTAGGTGTTGCTTTTGGGAAAAGGACTGCGATATTATCCTTCTCCTCGAGGTCAAGATTCATTAGAGCGTTGATGAGAGGTGCGATTGGCGCATCAAGAGGTTTGCTAGAGGATATCGGCCTCTTGCAGAGAAGGAGGAGGATGTGTGGTAGTGCAGGAGAGAAAGCCCCCGCCCGTTGCGGGCAGAAATGCGTGAGATTGACATATTGCTTCGTATGTCGGCCGATATTTATGCATATGGTCTCTGCCAAACTATGCTGATCGACCAGCTTCTCAATGTCTATCTTCGTCTCGTATGTAAGGAGGAATAGTATYCTCGACACCAGGAATTCATCATCCCTGCTATCGTTCTTCAGCTTGCTGCATGCCTTCGCCTCGTATCCTAAGTCTAAGAACTTCTGTTGCGTGACCGGCCGCAGTAGGAGCGCATTCGCAAGGCATCGTAAAGCATTTCGTGAGGTAGTCTGGGAAGGGCTATTGAAGGCGTGTCGTGTTAAGGTCTCTATGCCCTTTTCACATGTCAGCTTGGTACTTTAAAACAGCGTCTTACCTGCCTCATTGGTGAAAATGGGGTCCGCATTGGCGGGGTCACGCCCGTAGACCTTGACCTGTTCCAAGAGCGCGTCTCGTTCTGCAAATGCGTGAGTGACTATGTCATGTGAGAATCCGTCGCTAGGGAAGCGTACGGTGTGGTAGGAGGTTGATCTGTTGGAGGTCGGCCGAAAGCATGTCCATCAGCCGTGTCACCTCTGCTAGCTTGGCTGCCCATTGTCAGCCCTGCAACTTGTGGTTTGTGTAGCAGCAACAGCCTTACCTGGACCAGTGAGGTCCGCAGAAGAAGATGACGATCGTGGGGTAGAAGCCATCTCGGTGTAGCGGATTGTGATGTGCATGGGATATTGATGTAGGTATTCGCGGGTACTCAAGGGAGATGRCGTTGGATAAAGGTATCCASACTCAGCCGCAGACACGCAGAGAYTCGATATATCTGCGAAGACAGGTGGRGACCGGCGCCCTRTTCCAGRATTTGTCTGCCCTCGTCAGSTGGGCGTGGTGTCAGGATCAGGCTGTTCTCACGAGCYGGATCAGCGATCGCGCAGTTTTCCCCGCCGTTTCACCGCAGATGCCCTCGAGCTGGGGCCGCCCGCTGATCCAGGCGAGAGTTTGGATCCGCAGAAGAAGGGGTACAGTAATGGGGCCGTCAGCAATCCGTGACGTCCAGTCGGATCGTGTAACGAAGGTWTGGATGCTTCCAGCTGGGAAGTCGAGATTGAACCTAAATGATGAAAGTGGTTYGGCACCGAAAGCTTGGTACAGTACAGAACAGGCAGGGTACAGTACAATACAGAACGCCGAAAAGCACCAATRCTCGTCCTGCCAACGTCAACTCTGTTTGTTTCTTTAATGAAGCTATTCACATTTCTCTAYTCTATGTTCTCTTCTCTCGCCAGCAGTTGCCCCGCCAAATGGCGGGGTTGGTGCCGGAACTTCCCGGTGCCACAAGATCGAGGTGGACTGTGGAATGCCCCTACCACGCATGGGCTCGGATATGCACGTCGTCCCTCGTATTCGTAGATAAACTTTGTCTTCAAATTATTTATAAAGAGCCATTGAGCTTGCATTTTGGTCATAGCGGCGAGCTCTCTCTAAATATCTTTCCTCTCCTTTCCTGTTTGCTCTGATTCGAAACGTAGCATCCAACACACTTAAGGCGTCTATCTGCTAGTCACGCTGTTGAAGACCCTACCCGGCCAGTTCCAAACACTCAAAGCACAACTCCTTACTCTAATCCTCGGCGCGAAGTAACTGGTCCGTTAATCCATATCCTCGACCTTCGCGGGCTCGGTTCCTGGCAGACTTCATACGCCATTCCCCGAGAACAGCTTGCGAAGTACCCAGTCCATATCTAAGCACTGGCTGCTCCCTCCGCTGAAGATTGCCAGATATCTCTTCAATACTCTTCTAGARCTAATGGTCTGGGTCGAAGCTAGAAAGCGGGAGGGGAGACAGTGAGCTTTGTGGTGCACGTGAATCGAGCCCTTCGACATCGCCCTATATGGTGGAGTGGTCTGGAATTTGCGGAGGATGTAGCGAGGGAGAGAAGCCCACCGAGAGTGCGTTGACACGTCTTCRCTCGTTTTCAGTCCATCTGATACTACAACGTTGAGACAGGGCAACTGCTCGGACTACTTCACGCTCGCCCACTCGTCCGTGCTTTCGAATAGAGGTTTCACTTCTACCACAAGTTTGAACTGGATCAAGACACTTGGTATGCAGTGTTGACTYGGCCAAGGCGCACGGCGTTGCTTCTGTTCCTGCTTCGATAATCGCTTGTCATTCTTACTATAGTGTTTGCAGTTCTTCCTCTTCGGGCGAGAAGTTGTCATGAAAGATCGTTGGACGCTTCACCTATTTGCCGGTGTTTGAATTAGCATTGATTTGATTTGATCAGCAACATACTCTTTCTCGAGCATTGCTTCTTTCGAAATTGATTGGACGTCACCTTTGCGGGCGTTTTTGCATCCAGCATCCGAGCGGTTTCTCCCTCGGTTCGATCACTTATCTGGTTTCTTGTCTTCAAGCTCCTCCAATTCAGAGCAGAAGATATCGACAGAACCCTGTATCAATGGCCCTAGTCTCWTGATGCTACKACCGCTTTCGAAAAGAAGGCTATCTGCCTCGCCGCAATGAATGCAGATCATAAGGACTAGTCTAGATCATCGGATCTAGATCCCCAAGCATATTTSTCAACACGGGACACTCATCCGGGTCACGCCACCTCCCACATATAYCTCGTCATAAACCTCGGACTTATAGCCATGGAATTACCAAAGGCATGCACTATCATTCAACTCTGGATGCCATCAATACATTTCGCCTAAAAATGAGAAAAAGCCATGCATATGAGCATTGACGGTGGGGAGGTCGATTATACAGGGAGCTCGTTCCCGTAGTTGGCATTCAGCTCCTCCGATCTTGAAGACATTCTTCCCGCCTTCCACGATATCAAACTGCATATCATGACACCCTGTCACTGCCGCCAACCTCGGCCCAAGAAATCGCGCACCAAACGCAGCTTTCACTGCGCGATATACGATACATATGCAAGCAAAAAAATAGAAGAAGAGGTCAAAGCGGGTGCCAACAACTTATCAAGCAGATATCATYATTACCAATCATAGCCAACGCGAAAGGACATATCGGGAGCGGTGGATGGGAATAACGACAGGGTTGCACCGAGGTCGTCAGCCCTGCGAATACCCGGCCAAAGATCACCGGTGCTTATCAGGGTGCCAACCACTCGACACGAGATACCCGCACAATGCAGGTGCATGTCGTAACTCGTTACCAAATGCAGAGCATCCCGCATATGGGTTGATGTCGTTGCATGAAACCAATCGCAACCACTAACAATCTTGGGGATGCGAGCCATGTAATCAATATTGACAGGGRTTCACCGTTTCTTGGGACGTGCCTTTATGCGGCGACTTRCATGCGAGGCTGATATTGGTCCCAAGAATCAGAACGTGGCGCTTTTACAGTTAAGTCGGCTCGCTAAAAGCTGCAATTTTGAAACGCTTTTGAGAATTTCCGTTTCTGGAAAGATCTTCGTGCGTTTAGGCCCAGCTTGAGACTTGTACCAATTGTAGGGCTTTCTAATGCCCTACAGGCATTACGCTCTTAAAAGCGTTAATTACCTTATTTGGACTGCAAGCCTTTTTACCGGGGACCTTGGCTATAGGTAGACCCGACAGGGAGCGGAGTCGACGGAGCRGCCCCCCGAGTTTTAGTCCCCTTGACTAGCAGGAAGCATCCAAGCGGTGAAAAATGCAAGGACCGAGGGCAAATATGGACTTCCTCCAGGGATTTTCTGTATATTTGTTGGGACTGTAAGCATGCGATTGCTACTTGGAGCTCTTTGCAGACAATKACCCCTCTGCCCGGCGTCGTCTAGCTCGAGTTAGGGCTTAGCGATGGGCGGGAGGCCTGAGCCGTGAGTGCTGTGGCGAGTGACGTGTCGCCGGCTCGAAGTTACTGCGACTTCAGGTGATACAGGATTTTCTTAGAGCAAGCTGACTTCATTATGCTCCGAAGCTGAGTTCCGAAAACACTAGAAGGATCAATATGCATGCCCCTTCTGGCTGTCTCGATAATTCGCCGAGGCTTTGATAACAAGACCACGCAGGACCTTTTGCATCTCGGCATCTTCGAGGCCAGTCGGGTCGTCGCCATCTCTCCTCGGCCCGCGAACCGTAAGCCGCTGCCGAGTCTCCTACAACAGAAGCATACGGCTCGCGGCTCATGCTTCCGGCCATGCATTCATGTCAAAATCGTTCATCTTCACATGCCTCAAAGATCAGAAAGTCATCATTTGCTGTTATCTTCTACCGAACAGCTCCCATTCAAAATCGTTTGCATCTKTTGGAGGCGGCTGGCCTCTTCCGCGGCATTGATGGAAAAGACTGTGACGTGAACTCGTATCAAAAYATGTCAATTCTCACRTTCGTCCCACAGGCCCTTGAGTACTCTTCTGTTGGAATTCTACTCGAAAGAGCCAGCAAATGCTRTGATCACGGTGGTTTCATGATCCCAACGGTCTCGAMAAGCGTGCATCCTGATATGCTGCTCAAAATCGGGATTCCTCGGCTTCTCTTCGACCAGCTAGGCTCTAGATGGATAGCTGTGCGATTGGAGGGTGTTGATAACAGACGTGTCAATTTCTCCCAAGACGCCTGCGTTGGATTAGTAAACCCTCGAGAAGAGATTGTTCATCTGATCTGTAGGTGGATTTCGGCTCTCGGCCGAGAGCAATAGACACCTGGACAGAATCTCCAGATATGGTCTCTTAAGTCCGGCCCTGCATGTCAAGATCTCAAACAGGAAGGAATGTCCATTTATTGAGATCGACAAACGCTACATGTTGTCCCGTTCCTGATCGAAGCAAGCATTGTCCCGTTTGGGAAGGTGTGAACCTCGTAGCAGATCAGTCCGAGCTTTTTTGTTCCGACATCAGATCGCTGCGATCGATTTCAATAACCATCCTCGTAGAACAGCAGCCTGAAGCGTGAACGGTGATGGCTTTGGAATAAAATAATTTGTTTGGTCCATAATCAAACAAAAGAGCTTGGCTGAGCTGAGGCTCAGAGATCCGCATTTCATTTCTACAAGGCAACCAACCAGGTTCCAGAAGTCGGAATCCGCGTGATTTGCACCCAACAGCTATCGCCTTGTAGACCCCCTCAATCGGATCGCGGGGTGATTCAGGGGGTAAATATCCAGATGCGGGAGCTGTTTTAGCGAGTGGCAGTATTGGCGGACATTGTCAAATCCTGATTGGAGGAGCTACCACCCAGAGCTTCCTTTCAGCCCTTTCATCTCCGGCAGCCGCGAACCTCTTCACTTTGACGCCGTTGAAGGTGTGCCAGACCCCTGAGGCTCTGGGGTCGGACTTCGCTCCATAGTTAGAGGAGAGGAGGTACAACGGCCCTTTTATGACTGCCCGGAGCTCACATGTTCTCTTTGGAATCCTTCAACGTTGCAATCGCAGTGGCTGTACTGATTGTTTTCATTTACCCCCGATGTCTTTTATATGTTCTTATCGGTAGATGTCATTATCGGGAAGCTGTCAACATCGACTTTACGTAGTGGCGTCCAGCTACTTCACGCTTGATGACATTTAGTGCCCCGCGTTAGTGGGGAAGTTTCTCCTTCTGCCGTTGCAAGGCAACTACAGCAGTTGATTGGGTTCTTGCGAAGCTCAGTAATAATTGCCATCGGTTCTAAGTTACCGACGGTAGGATAAAGCATTATGAAGGAGCAGATATGGGGCATTCCTTCAACCAACAGGCACATTTCCCTTTGAATGTGCCCTCTTAGCGCTCGACTGCCGGGCTACCGATGACAAGCTGCCGCGCACCAATATAGCGCCGTCCCAAACCATATGTCGGTGGTGATATAGTTCGTGATCTAGGGATTTGTTCCTATCAAGTCATGGGATGAACGGTCTTCACTCCCAGCACACAAGGCTATGAGCTTTCCAGTACCTATTAATTTACTGTCCAGCAAATGGATTGTTACATGTTTATTCCCAGCTTCCTTCAATCTAGGGGACTGGAGTTTTTAGGTCAAGTCACTTCATGATATATTGCTTCGCCCCCAGTGGGACGACGGACGCGATAGATTTTATCTTCGATATTCGTTACATCACGAATTTTTCTTCTTCTTCACCATTGACTAGTTTGACATCATCAGGCCCCATTTTACATATAAAATTTTCTGCAGTATTACCGTTACATAGGCAATATCAGTTTAGCTCCCGCTTTTGTTGAGCCGCAAACGGCTCCACAATATCACTTTCTTATAGACAGCAGCTCCCAGAAATTTTTCCATCAACCTTTGCCAAAATGTCGACGGAACCGACGCCACCGTTCATCGACGACTCAATTCTTCGGCAGAAGAAAGAACAAGTCCTCATCCCTCCAGCCATTAAAGAGACCACTGCCACAGCTTCGACCCTTAGCATTGAACTTTACAATGCCACAGCCTCAAACACAGTCTACGCCTACATTACTGGTCTTGCATTGAACAACAATGATGCAGTCTTCCTCTTGCAATCTGACGGCCAAACTCCTTACTACCCCAGCAATCCAAGCACAATCCAAAGCCCTCTTACCACAAATTGTGCCATTGCTCTTGGTGCACCAGGGACGAGTAAGACTGTCACCATTCCCCAATTAGCAGGTGGACGGATATATTTCTGCGTGGATGGCACTCTCACATTTCTCCTCAATCCCAGCAACACAGGYGCCGCTCTTGTAGAGCCGTCTGTGACCAACGATGACGACCCCAACTACAACTTGCAGTGGGACTTTTGCGAATTTACCTTCAACGCTACAGAAATCTACGCCAACATCACTTACGTGGACTTCGTGTCGCTCCCRATAGCTTTGACCCTCACAAACACCTCCGACGCGGTGACACATGTYAGTGGTCTCCCTGAAAACGGACTGGACAATGTCTGCAACGGACTCATCGCACAAAACGCCCTAGACGGAGTGGGATGGGACCAATGTATAATCAAACAGAAGGGCAGCAATCTTCGGGCCCTGTCCCCCGGAAACGCAATGTTCTTCCATCCATCTCTCTTCCAAGACTACTGGACMGACTATGTCAACTCTTGCTGGACCAAATACATCTCAACTCCCYTGATCATTGACACACAAAATKCTACATGGGGAGTAGTTGAAGGATTGACCTCGAACGACCGTACTTCCATCAACTTCAATGGCATTGGCTCCTTCRCCAARCCCAACGCAACTGACATCTTTGGCGCAAACTCCGGCCCCTTTGCCGCGACCAATACCGAGGAAATGAAGAACATTGGCGCCCGGATTGATGCGGCYYTGAATCGGACCACRCTGCTGAGCGACGCCAAYCAGCCAGACACTTCAATCTCTGCGTTCTACGCCAACACCGTGACGAACCACTACGCGAGGATCGTGCACGCCGCCAATCTTGACAAGTTGGGGTATGCCTTCCCATATGATGATGTTGACAACGGCCAGAACCAAAGTGGCTTTGTCGAAGACCCCAGCCCGAAACTGCTCCTGGTGACTGTTGGAGGTAGCAACGCTTCATTGAAGAGGTATATTGAGCGGTCAGCGACAACTGCCCCAACTGCGCGAAAGATGAAACGGTCAGTCASTTGGGCGGAGGATGTGAAGACTRCGCCAGAAGAGACGAATCAGTCACGAGAYCTGGAAATGGGAGAMCATCCAAARCTCCTTAACGAAATGGCCCCRCCAGAGACACCCAAGAGCTGGCTGCTGCAGGTACTTGAAAGGTACTTTGGACCTGCCTTTTCCGTAAGTCGGCTGCTCGTCTCACCGCATGTCTTGGAAGCTGACGCGCACAGAAACTCCGCGAGACGCCATTTTATGCACAGCGGCTGCGGCCACTCTTCGACCTCGTCAACCAGTTCCTCGTCTCGTTCCTGGCGCTGTCGCTGCGGGCTGTGCTGTCTCGGGTCTTCCTGGTCATCTTCGTCGTGCTGTTCTACTTCCTGGGCATGCTGCCGCAYGAGGAGAAGGGCCTCAGCCAGAAGCGGATGCTGGAAGCTGTCGTCGCGGCTGGATATGGCAACGCGACGGTCATCATGCAAGGAAGCTGAGCGGCGATGCTTCGGCGCTGACGCGCATTGCAACGCTGGTTTTCACATGTATCTATTTTTTTTCTCTGTAGATATCGCAATGGCTTGACACTCCATTACCTGAACCGGAAAATGTGGAATCCCGTATGTGAGGCTTGACGCCACTCGGTGCCGCTGAACAAAGCCACGTTGAGCCTTRGCTGCCTTAGACTGTTGAAACGCAGATCGCGCCTTCAAGCTCACCGACTACGARCACTTTATAGACATGAGACTCGCGTACGTAAACCTCTAACGTGACACCATCCTTTTAAGGTTGTTGGATGTGGGTCGAATCCGTCGCCCARCAGCGCCCCCCTGGCCGGGCTGGCGCGCCTCGGCGGCGAAGCCTGTAAGCATATCTCGGGGGCTTGCACTGCCAAGCTAAATCTCGCGGAGACGATGCCTGGGCGCTGGGATCGTCTGTGCAGCGATTGGGAAAGTCGTGCTGACCCGGAAAATGGAAATCCCCCGGCGGTCAGCCCCGGTCGTGGCGGGGTACGTACAGTACATAAAACCCATGTACCAGAAGGCAGGATAGGGGGAAGGGAAACAGACGACGTTTTGCTATGACTAAGAGACATCTAGACCCTAATGACCCCATTACCRYCAACTCCTTGCGCCAGAATACGCYGAGCTGGCGAGCYCTGTGCGTTYCTCCGCCATATACCGTTGTGTACTCCTGTCTCCAGTTTTGAAAGRAATTGAAACGCCGAAACAACGAAGTGTGATACGGAAGTCACCACGCGCGAAGTGATTAGCGGCAACTCCATCAAGAAAGAACGCCTATGCCGGACTGTTAAGCGACGGTGAGACCGCCGAAGTCTTTGCCRACCATTGTCTTCGCATCCTCGGGTCCCGCCAAAGCTCGAGCTTCTGCCATCACGGCATCTGTAGATAATCATGAGCAATCGRATACACGTCATGCTTAGAATAGCAWCATACCAGCACTGCGGCCGCCYAAGTCGATCAATCCCTCCCTGTCCAGACTTGTCAAAGCATCATCGGTCCAGATGACACAGTCATAGCCACCAAGGACTGGATTGCCTCGCTTGGTCTCTCCATACGCCTTCTCCCGTGCTTCTTTTCCCATCGGAATCTTCTCGAGAGCGGCGTTGATCTTATGGTATTGCTCGTCAGGCCTGTGTACGCGTGGATCGACTGTTCCGACGTGGTAGAGGAGGACCAGAGATGAAGAGGTGGAGACGTCCTTGACTGGTCGGCGCTCAGTGGTCCATTTGCCGTTAACATAWATTGCATGGAAGAGGGTGCCGCTCGTAGCCGGTTGTGACGCAGAAGGAGCAGCCGGATARGTCAGGAATAGACCACGGTGCTAAKATTCTCGTCAGTACCTTCCGCCTGAAGTGAGTGACGACAACATACATAGTCATCGACCTTTGGCGCGTTGAAGGTCAGGTACAGTGCACCGGGAAGAATTTTGTCTACTTGGGCGTTACATGGGTACGTGTTGTTTGCTGCGATAGATTTGGCTTTGTAGACAGATGCCATGGTGTTGATCAGGCGTCGTGTAGAATCATGGAACGAAGYAACACTGAATGTGAGGAGGCTGTGAAAAAATGAGAAGGTATTGAAAGAATCCGTGATTCGAATGGCATGGTTCGCATGCTGTGAATACCGCTCCATTTCGATTCACTAATATTTGAACGGCAGAGCGTGCTGTCCGTGATTTCTAAGAGCCTCCAACTCTCACTCATCATCGGGCGTACTAGCAAACGAGCGACTCAAGAAAGGATGTTAACTTAAAAGCCTCAACAATTGGATGCAGTCAGAAAAGCCCTCATTAAATAAGAAAATAAGGTCCCCGTATGACTTCCTTCGCAGTCCGCCACGTGGCAGGGGTCGAGGAACGAAACAACCTGGCTATATATAGGGTTCCACAAATCCAAAAGAAGAGGGGAATACCAGACTTTCGAACGCCTAGAAGATAACAAGCATCTCTCAGACACGTGACATGCTCTCGCCCTGCCCTCATGCACATCGGCTGCAACGCTGCTGGACACCGCTCATGACTCCACCTGAAGTTATCGAAAAAGTGATGACAGCTACACTACCTGCCGTCGTCAAGCCTAGCAAGGCAATCAGGCTCGAGCTCGGGGGATTCGCGTCAGCCGTATCAGGGGCGAATGTCACACAATTYCAAACAATTGTTGGATGATCTTGGCGGCAACGACGTCTGCGGAGAGGAATCTTCCCGCCTGAACGGTGACACTTTGACCCCTGCAGACGACCGTCTGTGCTATCCCGCTGAGGCGTAGGTGCAGGCTGGGATGAGCGCACGGCCCTGATATCGATATCAGAACTAAGTCTATCATTGCCATCAACTTGCAAATATGACTAGTCAGCTCACTTTTTAGCCAGAGGTCCGTATAGAGGCGGTGGGCACTTGGCGACGCCCCAGTCAATACCAGCGAGCTTGAAACCCTGCTCCCGCTGACAGCCCAGAAGGGAAATGAAGCTCCCATGCATGGTGGCCGGAGGCACGCAAGATGGTTCCGGCGGTGGGAGATGTGATCCGAGCTTTGCAAGGGTCTAGGTGAAATACGTGTTGGGGGACGGGCTGGCTGAAGACGCAGAAGGCTCCAAAAGAAGTACTAGCAGAGCAGACAAGGAAGACGCGAAACACATGATGAGAAGGCAGTATCGAGCAGATGCCAATCAGGGCATGGGCTAAAGCCGCTGAAGCCGCTGAAGAGGCTTTTTGGACGTTTTTATCGAGATGCATGAAAGACACTGCGCCGTACATCATGTACGACGAAGCTCTAAGAACAAACAGGCTAGTATTCGTCACAGACGCACTGRCTTTGTACCTTGACCAAGAGCTTCTGGAGCTGTACGACTGGCAGGGTGGTCACCGGTACTTGTCAAAAGGCCACGCTTGCGGCGGCTGCACAACATTTCGATAGGGTCTGGCGAGAGCAAAGAAACAAGGAGGCATTAAGTATCCTTGATGAAGCTCGCTGGAAAAGGATAGCACCGTTGGCGAGGCGTAGATCCTATRATACGCTGTCAGCGCTAGATGCACGATATCGGTAGGAGGKGGAGGGGAAGGACAATGACAGCACGCTAAGAGATGTACAAGTACAGGTACGATGTGCAGAGTGCAGAGCGCAGAGTGCAGTGCAGTAGCTGAGAAGTTTGAGATGAGACAGAAGAGGGCAGGATCAGGCGGAGATGTACGTAGATGGAGATGTATGTGTGTGTATGTGTATGTCGGTACGTAGTGTTGAGTGTTGAGAGAGGTTAGAGCGGTGGTGCCTGATGCCTGCGCTGGCTGCCGGCAGAGAATACTGAGGCAGGAAGCAGAGTGAGARGAGAGTGAAGTGAAGAGTGTGGGAGTGAATGGTCCGGCGGACGAGGGGGTGAGTTGTCGTTTCGTGGTGCGTGCAGCGGGTGCCCGCCTAAGCGTCCCACTGCTAGTGTAGGGCCTAAGGCCTAAGCGGCTAGGGGAAGGCCCGCTACCGCCGTTAAACTTTAGTGGGTGCCGCATCCCTGGGTGCGGCGGCATCATCGCTGGTCCCACCCTGAGGCACGAGGCACCACAGCGCAGCAGCCTACAGTGCCCTACACCAATCCGGGRCCGCTCTCCTGYTMCCAAAACTCCATCTTCACCTCCACACTCCACGTCCCTCGGCCGAGAGCCGCGATAYCACACATCACCGCAGCGGCGCCCTCGGCCTTCCCGCTGCATCCTGCACCTCTGCTGGGCATTCTCCTTGAATCAACTCCCGGACCCCTCACCTCCTCAAGCCACACGCAGCKCAATTCACAATGGATCACGCCGCGCTGGGCGTCGAGGACATCAAGGCGCTGGAGCAGACCCGCCAGCGGCTATACCAGCTGAAGAATAATATCATCTCCCTGCAAACGGATGTCATGCGAAATCATCCGCTGCCGCAGTGGTACGCCGATCCATGCAGCGTTGCAGGGCGAGGGGAAGAAGCTAACGCCTCAGCAGGTCCTCGTTGCAAACATCCACGTCCATCCTCGTCACGAACATCCAGACCTTGACGGCTCACTTGTCCAAGCACTCCGATCAATTGAGCCGAACCGTCGTCTACCCCTCCACCAATTTCCCCGGCCGAACCCAAGAGGCCCTKCTCGGCCAGTTGTTACGGAAGAAGCCGGAGCCCGCCGTGGAGAGCTGGGTTGAGGAAGGTCGCAATAAGGCAACCGAGCTTGAAGAGACTGGCAAGGCTAGTGAGGAGGATGAGCTGTTGGGATGGACAAGGGAATGGCTGATGCCGCGTATCCAGAAGTTTGCGAGTGGAGAGGCGTCAGACAACTATACTGCCGAGGAGAGGGCGCGGGGCATAGAGAATGTTAGGACAGGTCTGCGGAGAAAGCTGGAAGACAACCATCAAGATACGGATGAGGAACAGGCCCTATTGGGGAGGTACCTGACTCAGCGGCTGGGGGATTCGGGATGGGTGAAGTCACAAAGGATCCTGCTGGACGGCCACGGACTGAGGATGATATATTGAGGTTTGCGATGAGTGGAGCAGTCATCGACCCGACTCAGGGCATGCGAAGATGATCCCGATGTTGGAGGGCGTATTCAATAAAAATCACAGCCGCTAACCAACGTCCTGGGCATCGCATAGGTCTCGACAACCTCAATGCTCATTTCGCGGAGCCGCATATCTAACCCGAGCACAACATATCGAGGCCGTTCAGGTATAGACTCTAGAGTTGGCAGGACTCTGGTGATGACGCGACGATTCCGTCAAACCGTAGCTACTTTATCCACGTGGCTTTGTTTGGGGGACTGGAGGGGTCGTCTCTTATTAAATTTCGGACTGGGCGGAGATCAACATCTTTACTTATCAACACTCCAGCGGGAAATTGATATACCTTCTCCCTCGACTTCGTTCGCTTTTTACTTCAGAATTTCAAGTTCTCCTCTCCCTACTTTTTCTCTCCCGATTCATCGTCATCGGATCGTTCCCGGAAGGGGCGAATCATCACCGACAGCCTTCGGCTTCTGACCTTAAGATATACCTTTAGACTTGAGAACTTTCAAGAAAGTTGCCTTGCT
>QYSG01005892.1:0-31998 GCA_003988875.1 Lachnum nothofagi
ATCTTGCAAAAGGGAGCAGAAAGCCCATCTCCGGCTCCCGCTCCCCGTTGGCCTACTTCCTGCGGCTTGCCGCCGATGATAGGGCTGTAGATTTAGCTTYGTTCTCTTCTCCGCACGGGCTTGGCGACTCCCCAAAAACTGGTGACGAAGTGGCGGGTAAGAGCCGGACGTCCATCAGCCATCATCGCTGGGCCGCGGCCCTGTCGCGCTCGTGATCTTCAGCAACCTCTCTCTMCTGTGGCTTGTCAGGGCGAATAAGGCACAGCCGCAAAGGTCACTTGATGGCACACCGTTGCGCCGAAAACCTGATTCCTGGGTAGGAGCATGGTATCGCAACCTCTCCAGCATTGCTAGCCTRAAGGTGTACAAATCGCACGGCCAGGTCGAAATGACCTGATTAGGCAGCACGCCGAGTCAACGTCCGCCAAGTGGCTCTACATCACTGTCAYATCTGGGAAAAGGACTCTTAATRGAACACAGAAAGACAGCATTGGACGAACCCCAGAAAATGAAAATGCAACAGTAACAATACTTTTCTGCACCGTCAACCGGAACCGGAGACTTCGGCAGCAATCGATCAGAGATCGTATGCCAGAACAACAAGTCACCCCGATTCTCACGCGACAAGAATCCACCCTCTAGCCCACGACCACGTTTCATCTGTTCTAGAAGCCCCCAATCCCGATCTGCTGACCCGAAGACGCCCGTTCCTGGATCCAGCGGAAAGGGACGTCTGATGTGAGAACGTGGAGTGTGGGCATCCATCCCACTTCGCTGCCTGCCCCCACGAAGCTGAGCACGTGGGTGGGATYTGATATCAAAAACGCCCAGCTCTGTAGTTACAACGTCCGAAGATGCACAGGATGGACTGATGGGGTTCAGGCCATTTAGAAGGCAAGTTGAGAGCTCATGACATGATCGTAAGGCCACGGATAGCTATCATGATTCCTTGAGTATGAGTGCCACCATCGTCGTTTCCTTGATCYAACATCTATATTGTACCAAAGTTTTTGGCTTTTCACATTACTCCTGCCTACATAAATGAACTGAAAGGCTTGATGCCGTCCGCAAYGTTGCCAGTGCCTCGCTTCTGCTTCGAGGAAAGTCGCTTTTGCCACTCCACGAGATCTTGCCTATTCCCCGAACCTACGCCTTTTCATTCTCAGCCGCATAGATCTCTCTCCACTTCTTGCGCTTGTATGAAGTGGACTGTAGTCGCAATCTACTCAAAGCGGACGCCGCAACGATGTGCATATTTGAGGATATTCACACGTCTCTGCTTGAAGCTGAATTGATTCTCGACTTTCCATTCGACAGTGGMAGTCTGAACAAAAAGACCTCCACYGATCACGAAGTGCACCAAAACTTGGCAAGTGTGTGAATACTCTCCTCTCTGTATTCGTATTCGACAAGACGGAGCTTCTTCCGAAAATGGAGCTTTTAGCTTTCGAGTACGAGATGCAATAAAATATCTTTGATGTCAAGATTTGGAATATGCTGCTCCTTCGTCGCAATTTACTCAAGCAGAGCTTTACTACGATGTGCAACAAAAGCTTAGGATTATGTGATTAGGCACGATGCTTCACCTACGTGAGCTTCATCTTAAGGCCAGAAATCGAACGAGCACCGCCTACGATATGCAACRAGACCTTTCTACTATCCGGATCCAGAAGTTTGTTTATTATGAATAAGTCCTTTACCTGCGCTGAAGAAAGGATCTGCTCATGTCGAAGGACTGCGACGTGCAATAAAACTRCACATCGTGAATAGACACGATCCTCCTACGATTTAAGCTTCGTCTGAAGGATTAAATCGTGTTCGGTCCGCCTGCGATGTGCAACAAAGCTTGATTGTTGCCACTAGATTGCCTTGAGCGAGGTCTCTCGTTGTACTAGTCGAAGGAGGCGACAGAGGATGTGATCAGGAAAGTGGAAGTGTACCGGTATTGTATCATCAGATATTTGTTTACATTCAAGTTCATAATCATTRAATTTTGAAGTTGATGTCGAAGGACTGCGATGTGCAACAAAAGCTTGCCGTCTGTGATTAGGGGCAATCCTCCACCTCCACCAATGCGTATCCTTCGTCTGAAAGCTGCAAAACGACCTCACTCCACCGACGATGTGCAGTAAAAGCTCTCCAGCTATCTGGATCTGGAATATACTGTGAACAAGGCACTGGTGGAGATTGAATAGGGGATGGGAATGTAACCTTAGAAAGTGGACGTATGGCATCATAGAACAAGTCCCTCGAGCTTCGGGTTGGATGTTCGAAAGTGATATTGGATATCATGATGTGTAACAAACTGTTTCATATTGCCCAAATCTGGAGAATACGGTGGGTATCATCCTGTACTGGATCTGATGTAGAAAGGCTAGGTATCGAATGAGCTTCCCTGAAGGTTTTTATCCGCAACCAATCTCCTAAGAATGGCAGTTATGRAAGTGTCGCTGGAAGCTGCGATGCGCAACAAAAAGTCATTGTAAGTAGGCACAAGCCGTATCTATCCTTATCGATACTTTTATTTTAAAGCCCAACCGCGATGTGCAACAAAAGTTTTCTTGCTGCCCAGTTGGCTCTCTGCCCATTGAGACTTCCTTGCTCCTCTGGTAGTGTCAAATCAGCTTCCTCGAAAAGCATCATGTGCAACGAAGAAAGTGATGCCAGGTATTGCGGTGTGCAACAAACTTTGAAGGTATAGCAACCTGAGTAAACAGCGGATATGCTCAATGACGTTGTCATTAGCATGTTGCGAAGTGCACAGCTTGCTGATATATTAGGAACCGGTTGGTGAGAATAGGCTGACCTTCACCAGATGTGTATTCGCTGAGGATGGAGTTAAGAATCTATTGCCAAAGCCTTGTATGTGACATGAGAAGGATATGCAAGAGCTGCGCAGGAATTTGATGTGAACTCAGACAAATATCTGGCAGACAACATAGCTGAGGGGCTGGAGCTCCGACTTGAACCTCAGTTTCATGATAAGAACTCATGAGTCTGTCGATGTTRCAAAGGCTTTCAAGACCAGTAAAGCAATGAACTCTCCTGGACAAGAAAAGACAACGARCAACGAAGTCTTCTGGAAAAGAAAAGWCAAYGATCGAGTAGATCAGTGGCAGAGTGTGGCAATAGAGAGAAGAGGCATTTAGTCTTTAGGCGCCGTTCTTCTCACTGCTTCTAATTAAGCCATATCATCCATCCTCTGTGATTGTCTCAGCCACTCTGGCACAAGCTCATACTCCTCGTAAATGCTGTCTCGACCCTGCTCCTATGCCTCTGCTATGCAAGGTAGATTTGATCCTCAGCAAATGCCATCTGTATTCCCTTTCAGTGACCCTTGTGTCTCAAAGCATGTATACCACCCCATCTTCCCCTTCACTCCTCCTCATCACTCGTAGCCTCAATATTCGACTTCTCCTCTTTCYCCTTCTTCGCTTTGGCTTTCTTCTTCGATTCTACTTCTTCGTCCTCGTCCTCGTCTTCATCGCCGTCGATATCGAGCGCCGCGTTGATCTCTGGGATGACTTTGAGAAGGACTTTGTATTGCTCGACCGTGAGAGAAATGCCCTGCATRACAGGGTCAGTACCCAGACCATCCGTAGCAAATATTGGTTGCGGGGAGGAATTACCTTCTTGCCAGGCAGGTACTCGTCATTCTTCTCGTAGTATTCTCGGAGAGATATCAATTGCTTGCCTTTGAAGTCTTCCACTGAGGCTCGGCGGGGATTGAGGCCAGATGAAAGCTGTGAGCTTGTTAGATGCGCAATTCTATAGCGAGGAATTGTTGGGGAAAGGCCTACCTCCCAGTACTTCTTGTCGTCTTTGCCGCTGGATTTGCTGGCGACGTTCTTGGACTTCTTACTCTTGGGCGCGTTGCCGTCATCGTTGGAGACGAAYCCGCCGTCGGAATCGTAGGTATSTGCTTCGTYGCGGCCTCTCTTTCCTCCTTTGGCCATTGCGATGATTGGGTTTGTAGAATTATCGTAATTAAACGAAAGGTTGAGTCCGTAACTTGACGTGGTCTCTTGAGAGCAAGAGCAGAGCTTGGGGAAAGTTTAAGTGGTTTCGCGATCTTATCGGGACGCACTGAGAACGCGGGTTCGGCATGGGTGTCCCTGGCTGACGCCAGCCTGCAAGAGGAAAAGGGCGAAGGATTGTGATGCTTGTTTCTATTTTAATAAGGAGAAACACTCCACCATTATTCTCCGTGGCCCCGGGCACAGGAACCCCAATATTTGTTTCACCAARTACACAAYTATCTGAAGCGATTTGTGCGGAGAAGGACACATCTCCCCTCAATTTCCTCAGGCCGAACTCAAAGTCCAATAAACCCCCGGATTGCGCCATCAAAGGACGCATTCCRAAATAAAGCTTCAAAGACCGAACGAGCCGCTGTCAGCATGCACCAGCAGCACCGGACACGAGCGCGATGAACGGAACAGGCGGCGACTCGAAGCAGCGCGATGGGGATGCTGCGGAGAAGGATAACGCATCTACAAATGCGTCAAATTCTACGCCGGCYAATATAGAGGATCTGACCACGAGAGCGCTGCGCTTCCTTTCTACTGCGTCTCCGGAAACCATAGGTGGGATAGCAGTTGGGCTGGCAGCATCTACATATCTTATCCTGGGAAGGATAGGTCTGGTCTTGATCGGTGCTCTTGGTGGGGTAGTATTACATGCGACATGGGAGGGCCAGAGTTCTTTGGCGGGCGCAGCTGAGGATGCGCGCAGAGAGAAAGGGCTCGATGTTGTGAAAAGGATACTRGATCTGCGGGATGCCGCAAACAAAGACTTGGATGAGGAACCAGAAGAGCAGAGCAAAGTGGCTAGCTTTGAGGACTTCCGGCCTGAGACTGGAGCAGCTCTCAATGAACTTGTCGATGCTGTWATAAGGGATTATGTGAAGTGGTGGTATAGCCCTCTACTTCCGAAAGACCAGTCTTTCCCATCAGCGTCCCGCCAAACTCTCACGAGATTCRTTCTCTCGATATCTCAGCATCTATCTCGAAAGCGCCCCGCGGATGCCTTCCTCGATTTCCTCACGAATTCATCATCGATYGTCATAGTGTTCCTAAATGAGCTATCGAGCGCCTTGTCTGCAACACAAGGGACAGGTGTACCTGTCAYCGAGGCTGTATATACATACCTGTCCGCGAATCCCGAATCGAATCTTGCCAATGTCCTCAACGAAAAGCAACAAATGAAGAAGTTCAAGATGRTTGCGGAAGATATATTGCAAAACTTCCTGGAGAAGCAAGCATATGATTGTGACCCGGCGAGGATATTCTTAAAGGAGATCTTGGGAGGTGTTGTACTGGAGATGACTTTGAAAAGCTGCTCAAAACCGGAATGGATTAATGGATGGATAGCCTATCTTTTGGAAGAAGGCGAGCCGGACTTCAATCAGGCGATAGACGCGGGAATGGGCAACGCTCTGGAAGCCAACCCATTCAATGATTTAGATGGCAATGTAGGTAATATTGGGCTGGCAAAGCCACCGAAGTCGCAGATTGAGAAGCAAAGGCAAGAGTCAAAGAGACACAAGAARCGACTGAGCAAGGCAGAAGAAGCTATGGAGGAGGCYATGGAGGAGGCGAAGAGGCTCTCTCAACTCATTGCGGAGGAGGATGCAAAGAAAGCTCTGAGTCAAGCAAAGCCAGTAGAGGGAGCACCGAAAACCATAGTGGYTGCTGTGGAAGAGAGTGCCCAGAAGTTAGACGCGAACACAGCCGTGCTGAAGAACRGTGCACCGGTGGAAGTACAAGCCAAAGAAGAGCAGCCTACAYTGCCGCCCCGCYCTAGCATTCCTGAATCTCCGGTCACGCCCAAAACGAGCATGACAGATTCCAAGCAACAAGACGGGTCGGCCTTTACAAGCTTCGACCAGATTGTACCACACCAGGTCCCTGCAGCCCTACAAGAAGAGTCRGTGTCTCCTCATAAGAAGATAGCACCCTTGACACTTCACAATGCAAATATCATCATTCATGATGACTCGACGGCCGCCGACAAAGGGAAGATTCGCAACAAGCCGAACGGAGATTATTTGGTACAAATCGAACCTGCATCTTCGGACCACCCTGGTTGGATGATTGTACGGAGATATCCTGATTTCGAAACTCTACATGAAGTATTGCGGCGGATTGCTCAGATTTCTGGAGTCAAAGCATTCACAGAACAGCATGCGCTCTTACCTAATTGGAAAGATCATACCAAACCATCATTACGAGGTGAACTTGAGCGTTATTTGCGCGATGCTTGTTGGTACCAGCCACTCGCAGAGAGTGAAGGAATGAAGAGGTTTCTCGAGAAAGATCACGGACAATTGACACCTRGCAAAGATTCAAAGAATGGCTTTCCAGGAATTGGGTGGCCAGCTCCATCAGCTTTCGAGACGATGGGTAAAGGCATGCTAGATGCGATTACGGCCGCGCCGAAAGGAGTTGCAGAAGGTGGGAAAGCCATTGGGGGCGGTATCACAGGGGTTTTCACAAATATCGGTAATTTGGGCCAGAAGAAAACAATGAATGGAACCTCAGCCAATGTGGGAGTCCATACTGCAGGAAGAGCATCAACATCGACACTRCCCAGAATGGATAGCATGACTTCTAGCACGACTTCGATGAGCGGTTCCCGCAAGGGAAGAGCGAGCGARGATAGCTTACGAGTCTCTCCAGTCGTGAACACCCAACCTTCGAAATTTCCTCCTATGGAACGCAGGCCGAGTAGCAACYCAATTGCTRAAGACGTTAGCGAACACGAACCTCGAATATCATCTGGCAGGTCGTCAATGAGTGGTCGAAGAAGCGCAACCCATAGTCGAGATCCGAGCAGAGCACCACCTTCAAGGAGGACAACCCCTGTTTCATCTCCCACACAAGAGAGCATGCACAGAAGCATCGACGATGTCAAATTACCACCCCCACCAAGCGACATTGCGGATGACTATGGCGGGCCATCCGAAGAGTCCTCTTCACATTCCCGAACAGAAAGTCTCGCAACAAATCCACGGACATCCACAAGCACGGCACCCTCCTCTCAACCCTCACCTGGCCGCACATCCCTCTCCACGCCCCGTCGACCCTCCGTCCCCGTCTCCACAACCCCATCCCGCAAACCCCGCAAAGAGGCAGCGCCCCTCTCCGAAGCCGAAACCCGCGTCGCAGTCGAGCTCCTCTTCGCTGTTATCAACGAGCTCTACACCCTCTCTTCCGCCTGGAACATCCGGCGTACCCTTTTATCAGCCGCAAAGACCTTCCTCCTACGGCCCAACAACCCCTCACTCATCTCCATCCAGTCCCTTATCCAAGACAGCGTCATTGCTTCTAATRCTTCTGATTCTGGCATTGCTGCTCATCTGAAGAAGTTGAGGGAGAATACGATGCCGACGGAAGAAGAGCTGAAGGCTTGGCCGCCGGAGATGAGTCCTGAGGAGAAAGAGAGGCTGAGGGTGAAGGCGCGGAAGTTGCTGGTTGAACRGGGTGTCCCTGCAGCGCTGGCGGGCGTTATGGGACAGGCTGCTACAGGAGAGGCGATGGGAAGAGTGTTTGATTGTTTACAGATCGAGGAGGTTGGGAGAGGGTTGATGTTYGGGCTCTTGTTGCAGTGCGTGAGGGCTGTTACGCATTAGATGACCGGGGCAGGCATATACGKGCAGGTACATTTAATTATTGGGATGAGGATTGCTGATGACTTGTACGATATGTGCATAAAAGACAGGGACATATGATGGGCGCTTAGAGGTTTACGGTATGGCTTTGTAATTGGGAGATAATACTATGAGTTCCGTTGATGGCTACATCTGCTTCCTCCACTCCACAACGTGTGCAATCATTATGACAAGCTTCTATCTCTTGCCATCTATATGCCCCTTAACTACTCCATACAGCCCAATTCAATGGCTACGTGGCTTAGTGAAGTCAGGACGGACCTCAGCGTTCTGGTTCTGGTGGGCTAYAACTTCTCATTCTTGTCCATACTGACGCCCAGCCTGAACAATGCTGCGCCCGTCAGATGGCTATTTTCAATGTTAAGACTATTTCAGACATTCTCGATTCCGCCGATCTCATGGCATAGAGCTGGATTTTTGGTGCTGGTGCCTATTCCCCCCCTTTTTTTTCTTGCATTGCCCGCCACAGCGTGTATCGACAACCTCTTTGGACTRCAATATCCTTGCCAGAAGCTAACGTGCCCCCGCCCAAGATTTTGACTTTCGAGTTATAAAGGGTAGAGGACCTTGAGTGTTCATGGCTCTAATTCCGCCGCCTTGCTTGTATCATTCGTTAAAAYCCGTATAGTAGCTGACACCATCAAGAAGCCTCCCTCGACTCGGTCCAACCGCCCGAATCATGCCGTATCTGCTGGTTTCGGGGGTATAGAGGGTTGAAGGAGCTTGGTGTTGAAGGCTCTATTCGGTCTTTTGTGCTTATTACGTCCACCACAGCGTACTCAGATACTGTAGCTAGTGTCGTTCAGCTCTTCACTGCTCAGGATGCCCCTATTTATGCTCGACTAAGTAGTTTTGTGTGTAAGAAGGCCGAAAGCGCTTAGTGATGATAGCGATTCGCGGAATTTTGGCTTGTATTATCCACCACGACGTGCTCGGGTGACGTAGCTGTCTCTAATGGTATCCTTGATGCTCGAAATCATCCTGGATGTGTTCCATCTGGTGGTTTCGTCTGTACGGGGGCTTGGAGGAGCTGCTGTGGCACGACGTCGATGGTTCTGTCTCTACTCCACGCCCAATACATCATGTATTCATGACGTAGCTCTATCCAATCACTTCCTCAGTGCCATGAATAACCTTCGATCTGCAGGGTCTGGCGAACTTCGTTGTGRGGAGACGGTGGAAGAGCTGCTGCGTTCTGCTGCTGATGGCTATTCCCTCCTATCAGCATGCAAATCGTCTGCCTAGCATGTGCAGACACTTGCAATCCTCTAGAAATACCAATTCAAGCCCAAAGCTCATTCTATACATGTCTGCTCAGTGGTGTTGAGTGTGGTGCGGTTCTCTGCATTCTGCTCGTCCAGTGACCCAGAATGCTCTTTCCCRGAATTACACCTGCGGRCTCCATTCCAAAGCGGTAGGCACGATCAGCCTATCGAACTTTATCAATGCATCCTCTATTCATACCTAATTTCGTTGTATTCGTGGGGTGCATAGAGTGCATAGGGTGCGAAGTTCATGGYATTTCGAGCTCTCTCAACACCATCAATCATTACATAGCGATCTCAACAAGCAACCACTGGCTCGCGGAGATTCAAAAGAGCTTTGGGGATTTCCATTTAGCTTCTACGATGTTCCTCTCGCTCATATAAGCTTCACACGCTCTGTATCCTTCGTCCCAGGCAAATCCTCCCGTTTCCCTCCTCTCCTTGACCTCCTCGACCCTGGGGCCTCAGGCTCCCACCAGAAATCGACAAGAATCACTTCAACCAGAATTACTCAACGACCACAACGTCTTTCAAGGGTTTTGATGGCTCATTAGATGCGTCTGATCATGRGCTATCTCCTGCTGGTCTTTTTGAGCGCAACTTCCCTGGTCATCCCACGCTTTCTGRGCATCTTGCATTTTGACCCCGATTTCGTGATCGCCTCCCAAGTTACCGTTYTGGGACAATATACATCATTTGAGCAGTTTTTCCGACGCCAAAAGCTCTAGTGCACCCGATTCTATAAGAGACATCTCTCGGTCGCTTACACCGTCCCTTCTCCTTCTTTTTTCCTCCAGCTTACCAAGTTCTRTTGCCTCTGCTCCATACAACTTTTACTTTCTAAGCTTTCTTGTTGACAAGGCCTTACCAACCTTCGTCTTCATACCCATTATTTTCAGCGCTCTTCACTCTAYTTTCAAATTCACCATCTTACCATCGGCGTGCCGATTATTCACCTCACCTTCACCTTTACGATGCCCTTGACCACYTCCACCAAATCTCTGCCTGGTGTTCTTAGCTCCAAGCTTTCTGCATCCTCGGCCCAGCGAGTTGCGGAGAGCATCCGGGCGCACACCCAGAGGGTAAGTCTCTAATCGTTTTCCTTGTCTTGCCTGCACCTCGTTGTTGCCACCTCATCGTCGCCCCCTCCCATCCCCAACACAACACAACACAACACAACACAAGCATCCAGTGGAGGCTGCAGCACCCTTCCTTTTAGCAGCGCCATGTCCAGCAAGTATATCGATYACGAAGACAAGTTGTYGTATCGTCTTCGGGGCTRTTCTACCTTCCCTTCGTCGCTGTTCGCCGTCGGTTGTCTGACCCTAACCACCCTCAYCCCTTCACTGTTACCAGCACTCTTCCTCATGGCAGTGCCAAAATCTGGTAAGAAATTCCCTCGGTCGCATAAGTTTTCCGATCGTTTTTAGAGTCGTTTTACACTCTCACCGTCGCTATCAATCCTCTAATTGTGATGTTCTGCGTCCAAGGCCTGTGCAGCGTCTGTGAAGCCTCCGAGGTGGTCTCCAATGGCAGTGCCGTGCTCCAGTGAGATTCTCGAGTCAATTTGGCTGTTTTTGGGATTTGGCGTTATCGTTATCGTGTTTTTGCTTTGATTGCTCGAGTTGGAGGGAGATTTCTAGGGGTTTAGGCTCGAGTAGAGTCGAAGTTGTTTCTCGAAGGGCGTGGACGTTCTTTCCCCTTTCTTAAGCGAGTCTTCCACACGTGACCATCCTGTACCTACACTTGCCCATCCTTCCATCTATCACCATCCCCACGTCACTACGTTGCCTCATCCATGCATTCATTGTTTCATTACCTCACTGTCGCATATGCTGTCGCACATTCCACCTGTCACCATGTTACACGATCATCCTCGCACCACCCACGTCCACACCATTTCCTTTTGTCATCCCAGTCTCACACTTCCATGCCCTCTTTTATGTTCCCGCTCTTGACTACTTTACCAATCACAACATTTCATTTTGTCATCACTACCTCACTCTTCCTTGCCCTCTTTCATGTTTTGCTCTCTAATTAACATTGTTTCTAGATTTCCAAGGCCAGAGGAGTCTCGTCAATCCCAACTCCAAAGCCTAAGGTCGTAGCTACGAGACCTACTGCAAATTCCTCTCCCTGTGTCTCTTCTCTCGACCTTTCTAAGGTCACCATCCGCCGGAATCGGACCCCCAGGACCCAGGAACCCAGGACCCAGGAACCCAGGACACTCCGCTCCTGCCTACGGCGCCCAGGACTTGAAGTGAGCCGCCCCAAGAGGGTTCACTTCGAGTTCGACAAAGTATCTGTCGCACACATACGCTTCTTCGAAGCAGACAATCTAGGCGCCAGGTACTTCCGCTACAGGTCGGACGGCAATACGCCCCACACCGCCGGACCCTCCAGGATCTTTTCTCGTCAAGGGACTCTGTGCCAACAGAGGCTTGACGGGATTTACATGCCCCCCCGCCGGATTGGAACCTTTGGACCGGATGGCCACGACCCGGAACTTGGAACCCAGGCTTTTGGTACATATAGGCACTGCCCATATTGTATCCAAAATGCCTCCACCGGAAACTGGACTCTCGAACTCCCGGACCTGGACTTACCTTTGGAGGACTTCCAGGACCTTAAATCTTTCGCTCTTGAGAGCATCAAATGTGAGGATCATCTTTTCTTTTGATTGCTAACAAAAAATCAGGGCCTAGGCCCTACCAAAAAAACTAACAAAATAAAGGCCTTTGGAGGGGTGGATTTTGGTGGTTCTTAATCCACCACTTCTAAGGTAACACCAAACAATCCCCAATAAAGCTGRCTCTCGCAGAGTTAGAAATGCCCTTTGGGCTACAATATTTATTTTGCTTTTGAGGCACTTAGTCCTCCCTCTCTGCGTTTAGCTGGCCAGTTGCCAGCATTTTCTCACATTTCACTACCATTTATCAAATGAGACTATTTGTCCATTCATCCATTTCCTTATTTTCCTTTCTACTTCATGTATTTTTCTTTTATTTTGGGGTTCACGCCTCTCTTTGAGCTTACTGTGTACAGAATAGGTACCTTTTCGAAGATTTCGGTGGTAGTGAGGAATTATTAAGTAAGTCATTTATTTCCCATCCCCCATCCCTACCCCCACCAGTTTTGAATGGTTCATATCTGCTGATATATTGGTCATTTGCCATAGTCTGTGCTCATTCTTGACAGCTACAAGTCACAAGTAAGTCATCACCGTTCTCGGTTTGCAGTTCGTATTTGCTAATCCATCGATACTTTCCCATAGTTCATCCACTCTTCGATGAGCCGGAGCGGCTCCAAACCCACAGTAAGAGGATAGGAAGCTCTGGCCTTGCTTCCTCTGGACTGGACGTATCTCTTGCTGTGGGATTGGTGAGGAGGATACCCGTGCGGAGGGTCTACGGTGGGGATGGAGGGAGGGGGCTACCCAGGGTGAAGAAGAAGGAAACGACCGCCCGGTGGTTATAACTTCTTTGCCTTGGGTTTTGAACTAGATACTRGACATTCGAATCACTGGACCTTGGATTCTGGGCCTATTGGATTACTGGACCTTCCCCATTGGATTTRGACCCTGGATTATTTGTTTACTCAGTCGACAATACAAATTTCATTCTTCACTCACTATCTCCGTRCCATTGCTTTTCTTCGTGATGCCTTGCTTATAATTGACAAAGTGGCCTAGCCTTCGTTCAATTTTAAGATCTTGCCATGAAATGCCACATGCCTGTKTCCCATGTTCTGCAAACATATCAATGAGCTTGCTAGCAGAGTAACTAGCTACTGCTATGCATATCTGGATAGAATAGAGAAAAAGTGCAGGCCTACAAAATTTCCTACCCGTTTTGAGACATTTAAATCACCTCGGCCATCTGGAAGTTTTCTCTGTCACTGTATCTACCTCGATAGTGCACCGCCAAACATACACCGATTTGATATCTCAACGGACTTAATTAGCTTTTGTCTATTRTTTTCTATTTCTCTGAATTGCTACCATGACCAACACCTATGCCTGCAGCGCCAACTCCTCTCTACTCTGATGRCTTCCTCCTCTCCAGGAATGCTTTGGATCTCTCTTCTCTTTGACTTCTTTCTCCTCTCCATCCTTCCCCCACCCACCACCACCAGGCGTACACACAATAATCCTCTCCCCCGCCTTCATCGCCGCCGTATTCTTACCTCCCATATTGATCCTCCTCTCCTCCCACACCGCCTCCCCAATCTCCCCTTCTCCCGAGCCATTCAGCATTTTATCCGAACGCTCAGGATTGCTAGTCTCTACATTTCGTACCCAGATGTTAAGCCCGCATTGAGCGTCCTCCCCACCTTCGAGCCCATAAGGATGGTAGACGCGCCGCTCCGAGAGGATAGAGACTTGCACGGGGATGCGGAACTCGATGTCGCGGATGACTCCATCGCCTCCTCTATGCTTACCGCGACCGCCAGATCCAGCGCGGAGCGAGAATTCACGCAAGATGACGGGATACCGTCGCTCGAAGACTTCAGCGTCCGTGATCCGCGTGTTCGTCATATGTGTGTGCACGCCGTTCGTGCCATCCCAATCCTTCCCAGCACCACTTCCTCCAGCGATCGTCTCGTAGTACCCGAAGCCCTTCTGCGCTGCCTGGCCTTCGACATTGCCGCCGAAGCCGAAGGTCAGGTTGTTGCAGTCGCCCTGGGAGGCGGCGCAGGCGCGGAAGGCTTTGAGGATGACGTCGGTGACGCGCTGCGAGGTGAGCACGTTGCCGCCGACGACGGCGGCTTTGTCGGAGGGGGAGAGGAACGATTTGGGGGGGATGAGGACGTGGATGGGCTTCAGGCAACCTTGGTTGAGGGGGATGTCTTCAGATATTAGGCAGCGCAGGCAGTAGATTATTGCGCTGTAAGTTACGGCTTGGGGGGCGTTGGTGTTGGCTGTTGTATCTTGTTAGCAAGAACTCGAAGCCTTGAAGTAAGTCACTTACCATAGACTTCAGGTCCAGTCCCTTTAAAGTCAAACACCGCCTCCCCTTTCTCCGCATCAATAGTAACTTTCAGCTTAATCGGACTTCCGTCATCCATATAATCCACCGCTGATAGATCCTGCCCTTCGAATCGCTTGCTGACATCCTTCAACAGAGTCCGTACGCTCAACTCAGCATTATTTTGAATATTGACCATGTAGAAATTTACTACTTCTTCTCCATATTCTTCGATAAGTGCCGAGATGAGATTTATGCCCTTCATATTCGACGAGATCTGCGCTTTTAAATCTGAGATGTTGTCTGCGAGACATCTCGTCCCGCTGCAACYTTGGTATTTGGCTGGTTCTTGGAGCAAGAGCTCGGTGATGCGCTCCTCGTTGAAATTTCCGGCACTGACGAGCTTCTCGGATTTGATTGCTGCTCCTTCTTGGAACAGTTCTCGTGAATGAGGTGGCATGCTTCCAGGAAGAATACCTCCGATATCAGCGTGGTGCGCTCTCGACGCAACGTAGAATAAGATCTTCTTTCCGGCTGCGTCAAAAGCGGGCGTAATGACTGTGATATCTGGCAAATGCGTTCCTCCATATTCTGGGTGATTGGAGACTATCACATCTCCCTTGACAAGCTTGCCCTTCCARATTTCTGCTTGTCTCCTTACGCAAGTAGACATTGATCCCAAGTGTACTGGTAGATGAGGGGCGTTTGCGACGAGACCGCCAGTGGAATCGAAAAGTGCACAGGAGTAGTCGAGGCGCTCTTTGACATTTGTGCTGACGCTGGTCTTTTGGAGGGCTCGACCCATTTGTTCTGCGATCGCCATGAAGCGGTGGGCAAAGATACTCAGCATGATGGGATTGAATTCTTTGGTTGTATCGTGTTTTGAAGAGCTGGACAATGTCAGTAGTCACAGAGACTTCTTAGAAGAGGAAATACTTACGCATCGTTGAGTTCCTTCTTTCCAATGTTGATCACAACATGGGTATCGATGATCAGTGCCGTTGCGCTCGGCGTGACAACAATTGTCTGAGTTCCATCTGCAAGAATAGCAGGACCCTTGATCTTATCCCCGACCTCAAGATCCTCCAGCTTGTAGATAGGGGTGTCCTGCCGATCACCTTCAAAGTACACTTTCGACCGCTTATACTCCTTATTCCTAGGCTTTATATCCTTCGCCTTTAGCTCCTTCAACTGCTGATCAACAGTCTTGCCCAGCCCCTCAAAGCTCTTTCCGATTCCACGAACTCTTACATCGTCAACAATAATATCCCGATCCGGTAATGTAAATCCAAACTCCTGATAATGCTGTTTAATAAATGCTTTCCCAAACGCCCATTCATCGCCCTCAAACTCCTTTTTGACGTCTTCCTTCTCCGGCTTGACGACCATAAGTGCTGACTCCGTGCCCCGATAACGCATGTTAAGATACTCCTCATAAACAATTGATTTGTCCTCAAAACCTTGCTCCTTTAGAGCTCCTCTAGATTTTTGCTTTAGATCGTCAATTTTCTTCTTCAGATCTTCCTTCACCTGTCCGTCAGCCCAGACCTTTGAATCTGGCTCCTGGCGCTCGTCAACCACGTCTGCTAATGCCATTCCGTATGCTGAGAGTACGGATGAATAACGATGTACGAGAATCTGTCGGATGCCCAGACTCTCAGCAATAGCCACAGCATGTTGCCCACCTGCACCCCCGAAAGTAGCAAGGCGATGCTTTGAGGTATCGTGACCCTTAGCTTCAGTCAACGACCGAATCGGCCTCGTCATCGTCTCGTTGGCAACAGTCAAGAAGCCATATGCGACTTCATCAGCGCTCATATTCTTACCAGTCTCCTTATTGATAGTCTCAGTGAGTTCTTGAAGAAGTTTCTCACTCGCTTGGACATCAAGACCCTCATCCTCGTTCTTGCCAAAGATTCTGGGGAAGAAGTCTGGCAATAAGCGTCCGAGGAAAAGATTTGCATCTGTGACTGTAGCTGGGCCGCCCTTTCGGTAGCAGCCAGGGCCGGGGTGAGCACCTGCTGATTCTGGGCCGACAACAAATAATCCATTTCTGAAGAACAGGCGTGACCCCCCACCTGCCGCGACGGTGTTGATATCCAATTGAGGCGATTGGATCGTAACTCCAGCCGTAGCGGTCTCGAAAACATGCTCATATCTTCCAGCACCGTATCTCGAGACGTCTGTTGATGTTCCGCCCATATCAAATCCAATGACAGGTGTCTTGGTCTCAGCATCATATGATGTAAGAGCATATCCAACGACACCTCCAGCAGGACCAGAAAGAATAGCCTTCAACCCCGAAAACTTGTCTACATCTACAAGACCACCATCGCTTTGCATGAATTCGCACTTCGCGCCTCTCGCACCTTTCTCGTGCTTCACGCTCTCCGTGCCAAGGCCACCCTCAAACCCCTTCTGGAAGCCCGCAATGTATTTCCTGATCGCAGGAGTGAGATATGCATCCGCGCACGCAGAAGTAGCTCTTGGTACGAGCTTGATCATAGGCATGAGCTCATGGCTTAGTGAGACATGCTGGAAGCCAATATCTCTCGCTATCCGTCCTACTAATGCCTCGTGATTCGGGAAGGTATAGCCATGCATTAGGCATACCGCTATGCTCTTGATGCCCTTATCGTAAACCTCCTGTAATTGTTTCCGAATAGCTCCTTCGTCCGGTCTCTTCAATATCCGAACAGCTTCCGACGATAGTCCCTTTACGAGCTCTCCTCCGGGCGATTTTGACCCCTCTTCGACTTTCGTGATATTCCGCTCTGGATCCTCCGCATAATCCTCCAGCGTAACCCGCTCATCAACCTCCACCACARCCTCATACAGCACATCCGGCTTTTTAATCGCAAGATCAAAGATCCTCGGCCTACTCTGATTCCCAATCTCCAGACAATCCTTAAACCCCCTCGTCACCACCATCGCGATCTTCTCGCCCTTCCTCTCTAACAACGCATTCGTAGCGACCGTCGTGCCCATTCGTATTGATTCGATTTTTGAGGTGTCGAGAGGCTCACCGCGGGGGGTATCTTTGGAGAGGAATTTGGACATGAGGCGCCGGATGCCTTCTAGGGGCGCGTCTTCGTAGTTCGAGGGGTCTTCGGAGAGCAGCTTGATTATGACATCGTCTTCCATGCGCCCGGAGCCGGGGTTTCCGACGCAGTCTGTGAAGGTACCTCCGCGCTGAGAATCGTATTAGCAGGTTTATTTATCTCAGAAAGGGCTTAAAGAGAGCCGGAGAAGCTCTGGGACTTACATCTATAGCTATCCGTATGCCCCGCTCTGGGCATTGGGAGCCCATTGTGACAGCGACGATTGGCGAATGGCTATGCCTYGGATACCCAGAATAAATAGAATGCTRTGCTCAGRCAACTCGCAAGAGATTTCTGGATTAAATATTAAATGTTACAGCTGCGCAGGTAGAAGTCCGCGGCGGACTTGTCGTGGCGTTGAGCGGTGGGGCGGGGCAGAATCTCTCGAAGCGGAAAGTGGGATGTCGTGGGTGGAAGGTGGAAGACTACGGCGTTGGAAGGGCGTGGGAGTCTAATTTGTAGTTTGTATTAGTTGAAGAATGGAGGAGCGCGATGGAGTTGAAGATCGTATTGCTATTTCTTTGTTGATTGATTGGTATCTTCCCGCGATGACGAGATACCAGCAAAGCAGTACAACTCCACGCAATACCCCGCCACGAGCTTCCATTTCGGGACCTGATCTTCCAAGATAGCTATAGCTATGCCTCCTAATATCTTTGTCAATACCAAGAAGAGCTCTGATGTATCTCTACCTCCACCAAATCCAAGTATTGGAGCATTTCACCGAACTCTTCCTCATTACAGCCAAAGCCCGCTTGTACCTCTTCCGGAGATAGCAAAAGACTTAGGCATTGCCAAAGTTCTCTTGAAGAACGAGAGTTCGCGACTTGGCCTTCCCGCATTCAAGATCCTTGGAGCTAGCTGGGCAACAGCTCAGGGTATAACCAAAARGCTCAAGCTAGAAGAAGAGAGTGCACTGTACTCCTACCTTTTGGAAAGTCGCTCCGGGAATTACTCAGCTGACATTTTGGTGCAGATCTCTGGATCATCTAGCAAAAGCAGCTCAAGATGCAGACATTACCTTATACGCAGCCACAGATGGCTCTCACGGGCGCGCAGTCTCGCGAATGGCCAAGTATCTCGGGATCAAAGCCAGAATACTAGTCCCTGACTTCGTTGATTCGCAAGTGATAGCCAATATCAGCTCGGAAGGCTCAACGGTAGAAGTCTGCAACGGGAACTATGACCAAACCGTGCTTGCAACTGAAAAGGCAGCGAAGGAGCATCCGGATAGGAAGGGGCTTCTGATCAGTGACACTGCACTGGACGTAGGAGATGAGATGGCACAGTGGATTGTGGATGGATATCAGACGTTATTTGATGAAGTTGAAGAGCAGATTGCTGGGGAAGAGGCAATAACTCATGTGATAGTGCCTGTGGGTTCTGGCAGTCTTTCTCAGGCAGGATCCACTTTCTTTGGTAGGAAGTCTGTAAAGCCAGAGATTATTACTGTGGAGCCAGAGACTGCTGCGGTATGTACAGTTTCCGAGCACTTTATTCCGTACGTGGAAATATTCGGGAGCGCAGGCAGCTTAGTTGCTCTCGCTACCAGCTTCCAGAGTATTTCATTGTCTCAGGAGCTCTGGGACATTCAGGCACTCTCAATTCTTCCGAATATTTCTTGATCGAGCGATGCTGACTCTGATCTCTTGTAGTGCTTGAAGGCAGGCCTTGAGGCGGGTAAATTCACGACTGTAGCTACGTCCTACACAATATGTACAGGCATGTGTTGCGGGACGTTGTCGGCAAATGCTTGGCCGGTCTTGAAAGAATATGTTGATATCGCGTTGACCGTGGATGATCAGAAGGTTGACGAGGCGATCACGGAACTCCACGGGTACAACATACATGCAGGCCCTTGTACGTCAAACTTTCCGTGCTCTATTTCCTACTCCATGTGTCTCGTGGGCTATCCGCCGTTCAAAGAGTTGAGTAGACTTACTCTCAATTCCAAATTATCTCTTTGAGGAGACTGACCTGGAACTTCGACATAGGTGGTGCGGCAAGTCTTGCTGCAGCAAGACTATTATCCGGTACCAGTACCCTCGATACGAACTCCATCGTATTAATCCTCTGCACTGAGGGGGAAAGGCCGTACAAAATGAAGGTGTAAAATTACACTGCTTCAAATCAATTGGAATACACGACGTGGAACGCCGGACTGGAGTCGGAAGCTAAAGCAGAGTTCCTAGTCGCTCGGAAAGGACTACATGGGATCCTTCACACGAGCTTCTAGATTAACGGTGCTGGATAGAAGTGTCTAGGACACGACCGTGTTATGATAAATCAGCAAGAGGTGGGTCAGTGGGTGATCAAGTCTCYCTGTAACTTAGCTTGTCTTGAAAAGTATCTAAATTTCATACATGGCAATCTTATGTTGATGCAGGATAATATCAATAAGGCTGGTACAGACTTCAACTATCTTGCAAGGCTGAAAGGACTTTCTAAGGTTCCCTTGACGGCTAAGGCCAACTTGAGACTTTCCACGTGACCCGGGGAGGTCGGGCAAAGGCGCCGAAAGTTGTTTCAAGCACAGTGGGATTTGTTTCTTCTTTGCCGGAGAAAGTGAATCCCGACCGAAGGGGCGAGCCGAGACTGTTGCAAATCAAGAAGGCTGAGACAGCCACGGTTCGAGTCGACTCAGGGGCAGTTGAACTCTTGGAAWTCATTGCGAGGAGAAGAGATGATTGGAGGAAAGATATTGCTTGCGGGAGGTCACTTGCTTCTCGTAAGGACGCACAGCATTGAAAAAGTGCAGCAGCTCGCTGAGGATTTTCGACATTATGCATCAACAAATACGAAAGTGTTGCTCTTGTTAGCCAGGGCCATGCGTCATTTCTTGTGAGACGTCAGAAAGCCAAAGGCAGAATGATTTTCAAAGAACGTGGAAGCCCTGCAAGTGGAATGGCTGATCAGAAGCGTTGGAAACAGCCTCGATACCGCCCAGGAATGGCTTGCAGGTTGCTRGGTATRACCAGCCGTTCCTGCATCGGTTGTGGCACCTTGGACCCGTAAGGAGATCTCACCTGAGAACCGTATGATGGCCAAACTAACAACTTGTGAAAACGCGACCTGTGCGACTTTCGACACAAAAGTATGGCGATCCTGATTAGAGTTGTATCTTCATGGTCGTATGTTTAAGCAGGAGCGTGCGGGCTCGGGCTGGAGAGAAACGGCGGCGCTGATTTGAATGTCCCAGGCGGAGTGAGACGCTGAGAATACGCCTATTGAGTGCCGTCTTTTCTGTCCACCACGAGACATGCAGCTCATCCGCACTTGCAAGGAAAGAGACTTTCTGGGAAGCGAGACCGTTTGTTTAATCGAGCAGGGCTGAAGACAGCTATTATTGGCCACAATGCAGCCCGAAACACAGCGCCGCCATACTGTTCGATGAGGAGGATATCTGAAATCTGATATCCATGGCGGAAGGATTTTGTATCGAAGCTAAGAAGCAATACAATGACGTATACCGAGCAAATGGAAGAAACAAGGAGTTATCCAAGAAACAGATCGGGTGGTCTAAAGACCGGTTACTTGATACAGTTGCAGATTCGGGGGCCTGTTGAGGCAGCTGGCAAGCTCTCAGGTACCGAGCCACCGAGATTTAGTGAGTGACCAAAAGGACGATCTGGGCATTCTGGGACCCAATTGGGCGGTTCTGTCTCTCTGTACGATATCTGCACCTCTAAGCTGCATACCCGATGTGTTCGAAGGTGGAAAAGGAGGCGAGCAAAAAAGGGGCCGCGGTGAAGCTGAGGCGGGCTACACTACAGCCATCTGCAGTTGTGGTTGTAAGATGCAGTTTAGAAAGAGGTGTGCAACGCCAAAAATACCCAGAGTAGGCCGCCACCGCCGCCGTGATTAGTTGCAATGCAAAACATCGATAGGGGCCATCTCCTTGGATCCTTCGGAGAGCAGTTGTAATCGTCGTAATCGTACACGATCTATCCCTCGCGCCCCGTGGGAAGTTAGAGAGAGCTTCATCGCGGACGGAACAGAGGGCTGAGGGCTTTTCTGGTGCTGGATTTCCGCTATCCTACTGAGCCTTCACTGCACTTGCTCGATCCCGGAAAAAAGACGAGGGTCTTATCCTAATCGAGAGTCGCCTGCTGCACCAAAGTCTCTAAGAAAGTTTGGAGCAGTTCAGCGACCCCTTGCTAGGCCCAAGCCGGAGGTCTGGTTCGCACTTCTCGCTGCTGGGCAGTGGGCACGCGCTGGGCACCTGCAGTGGGGGCACCTGCCGCCATTTCCACTACAGCCTCGAGTCTCTCCTTATTATCCCAGATCCCGAGTGTCCTGACACTTGTGCCTTGTGCCACGAAACCCATTCTCGAACACGCCCTCTTTCACCCAGCGAGGCGTCTGATGTCAGTCCCAGTCACGGTCACGGTCACATCTCCGCTGTGTTCGTCACCCACAGGCGCGTTCGACCCGCAGTGCTTGCCTTGGTCTCTGGGGTTCTAGGGTACTGTACATACAACATACATCAAGTCGCGGCGGCTCCAGGATTCGAGCGCATCGAGAAACATCTGCACGCCGGGCCTGCGTACCATCAGGGGCATCCTTCTCTACTACGATACCGCGACGACATACCTTCCGATTGAGGCACAGAGAATTTGTGTTGGCGTTCCCCGGCTGCACAAAGTTATCCCCTTCCATCGCGAATTCGTCTCGCATAGCCGCATACATACAGATACTTGGAAGCAGGACGGGAAGCCGCTGGCGGAGCGGAAAGTCGCGTCGAAAGACTCGAGGGCCTTGCCTTGGCCACTGGCCGTCCAAGTTCTGAAGTTTATCGYGGATTGAGAAGAGAGTTCTGACTGAGTTCTGACAAAGAGAGATCATTGCGCCTTATCCTTCCCCTGGCCGGCCTGGTATCCCTATCCCTCCCAAACGGCTTTTGCGGGGTGGGTAGCCTGGAGCACCCTCAATAATMTTAACAATATCATAAACCTATACCTAAGCAGCACAGCCAAAACYCGACAGGCGACAAAGCAAGTTCTTCCTGTCCAGGCGGCCGAGGTTTCTTGAGGACGGGAACACCCAGTTGCAGCATTATCGCCTTCCCATGATCCACAATCTTGCGGCGTTGGTTTCTTGAGGTGGAAGGAGTAGCACTCCTCCCTTACAAGGGTTCCAACTTGCAAATTATGAATATGCAACAGCAGGACATCCCTCTGCCTTTCCACTCCACCAAAAGCTCGAATAACTACAGCGGCTTCGCCTTTCAAGGAGACACGCCTAGGAACCGAGGGCATAACGTGCTGTCACAAGCACCTCTCCAGGATGCATCTCCACCCCGACGACAGCAACCTGTGACATCGACTACTTCTCCTGATCCCGCGCGGCGGCCACCTACGCATGCGCATCGACGGTCGAACAGCCTGACCGGCATTAATCAGGGCGTGAGGAACCTCAATCGATGGTCCAAATCCACCGTCTCGAGTACAGAAAGCGTAAAACGCTCAAATTCACGGCGCATGAGTTTATCCACTTCGACGACCTTCTTGCTCGGCGCCGATAATACACCACCAAAGAGGCTCCAAAAGAATCGCCCCTCGACTGCGAATGAGCCCCAGCTTCAATTCGCGCCTCCGACCCTTCCTCCTATCGTCACGCTACCGACTTTACAGACTTCTGTCAACAACGGCTCCTCCCCACTGACGGGCCCCGGCTCGCCGTCCCCCTCCACTGCCGCAATACTATCTGCTGCGGCGCGAACCGTGGGATCATCAGATTATTTTGGAAAGGCTTGGGAGGATTCGACACCGAGAGCTTTCAATGTTAACGGAGGCCCGCCGCCCATTACACAAYCCAACGGAGACGGAAGCAAGCTTCGGAGAGGTCATTCTCGGAATCGCTCTCAGGCTGCAAAGAGTAGTACCAGTACGAGCTCAAATCCGAGTAGGAACTCGAAACAACCTTCGCAAAAGGCCATGCTTTCCAAAGCTCTTCAAAAAGCTAATACGGCAGTATTACTCGACAATGCGCAAAATTTCGAAGGCGCCATGCAGGCGTACTCTGAGGCTTGCGCGCTATTACAGCAAGTCATGATTCGAAGTTCTGGCGATGAGGATAAGCGGAAATTGGAGGCAATTGTAAGATGGCTAAGCCTGAACGAAGGAACATATGCTAACAATTGTAGCGCAATACCTACACTAGCCGAATCAGCGAACTGAAAAAGATCACACCCTCGCTACGAGACGACGGAAGTAAAGCGYTGCCTCAAAGGCCTGAGAGTGACAGCTATAGAGGCGGGGAGATTCAATTACAAGATGAAGAAGAGGAACCCGCCATTATAGAAACAGCTACTGTTACGAGGATAGTCAACGACCAGACGTACATAGCCGATCCTCAACAACCTCGATCCGTCCTTACATCACAATTGCCAGCGCGAAGGGAGTCCTTGTTGCCGTCAGCCCTGGGTCAAAATGGCTTTAGTCTGAATGGAGACCGGTCGCAGTCCAAATCTCCCATGAGAGAGCGTATTAAGGAGACCAATGTCAACCTTGCTCCTCCCATGGAAAGTCTGTATATGCCCCCGCCGCTATCCCCGCGCCGACCATTATCTCCCATGACCCATGGAAATCAAAACAACCCCTCACTACAGCCGCCAGCTGATCTATACGGCCAGACCAACTCAAGAGCTCTCCCAATGCAGGGCCACATGAGAGTGCCCAGCAATGAATCTATGTCTTGGTTAGATACCATAGACGAGTCTGGAGGGTCAGCTGCATCATCAGTCCATTCAAGATCGTCCTCTTTGAGGGTGCGGAGGAAACACATTCGTGCAGCTAGCGGTGCTACAGAGGCGGAGTTCGATGCTGCCCTAGATGCTGCTGTTGAGGCAGCTTATGATGACGGCTTTGAGCCGATGCATGAGCCAGCAGTTAACCGATTTGACGATTATGATGACGATGATGAGATTGTGGCAAACGTGCGCCGCAAGGTGGAGTTGGCAAAAGAGAGAGTACGTCAGAGTGAACGTGAGGCTGCCATCCAAGATGCGCGCGATCGAGAACGAAAGCGATTGCTCCAGCAGCAGCAAGCTCCGCAGAATAGCTTCCAGCAAGACTACGATAATGAATCAGATGAAGAGGAGCGGATGTTGGAAGAAATGACTAGGGGATATGTCATGGATGATTTTGAGTTTGGGTTACAGTCCAAGTCTGCATTGCCACGAGGATCTGACTCCAGTGAGTTCTCTGGGAGGACCTGGAACAGCTCAATTGGATCGAATCCCACCACAGCTGGCACGACGTTGTCAACCGTCGCCGAAACAGCTATACCACAGATACCGATATTGCAAGCGAAGTCTGTTCAACCACCCCCATCCCAGCCTTTACCACCGCCCCCACCGCCAAACTCAGGATCGCAACAGCCGCTACCTACTTCTCAAGGTGTACGGAGTCGGCGRCTCTCTGGTCAAAATGCAAAGCTTCTGAAGATTGAAACTAGTTCGAAAGCGTCAAATGGGCCCTTAACTCAACCTCCGTTGATGCGACCACCAAAAATACCTGAGAGCACTACTATTCAACCAAAGACTGCTGGGTTACTTCAACAGCGGCCCTCTATATCAGGTCCTGTCGGCCGCCCACCTATACCTCAAGTTAGTCGTCAAGCCTCATCTCCCCTCCCGGGGCCTGCTCCCGCCGAGATTGTGTCGCCCCCCACACCCACACTGACACAAACTATCACAAATGAAAGCGACGGTTTACCGCGTTCTGGTTCTCCTATTCGAACGCAATCCAGGGCTGGACTGCGCAAGAATTTCTCTTCGTCGAGCTTAAAGAACATGAAAACCCGAAACCTGTCAGTATCAGGCATGGATGATGGATCGGAAGTGTCACCAAACACCCCGAACTCGGCTCTTGGTTCTGCTTTCAACCCGAGGGATAATAACAAGATGCCAGCGATGCCAGCTTTACCGACGCCAATTGCGACGGCTTTCAAGGACAAAATGAATGGAGCCCCCTCAGGTGGTCTCTATTTGTTCAACAGTGACATTCATTCCCCCGAGAGTCCCGGTTCACCCAACCCTCTTAGCGTGGGTGCGCCCATTCCTTTAGAGCCTTGCCCGACAGAGTTTCTGCTTCGCCCTTTCTGGCTCATGCGAGCCCTCTACCAGACCATTGCACACCCTCGGGGCGGATATCTTTCGACTAAACTCTTTGTCCCACGTGACGTCTGGAGGGTCAAAGGGGTCAAGCTGAGGAATGTCGAAGACAAGATTGCGAATTGTGATTACCTTACCGCAGCTCTCCTGAAACTAGCAAAGGTGGACACGTTCGACGCGGACGCTGTGTTAGAAGAGATGCAGTCCCTCGAAGGMATCCTAGAGCAAGTCCAAGCAACGTTGACCAAAAAGCTGGGCAACGAAGTCGGCTCACAAGGATCTGGAGGAATGTTCAAAGACGCGCCTCCAAGCACAGATGCAGAAACCAGTAACRTATCATCAAAATCAGGTAGCATGTCGAGCAAGTCATCCTCCTTCTCATGGCGAAGGTTACGGTCGAAGAACTCAGGCGTCGCTCTATCGAACGCCTACTCTAACAAGACGGCCGCCACCACGGAAGGGTTGACAATGGGCACACTGCCCATGACATCTACATCCCTAGCCAAGGTGCGCTTCTCGAAGCGAGAAGTTACCGAGGTGCAGTTCTCGGGTCCGAATGCGAATTACATGGGCGCGCTGGCTCGTCTGTTCGACGCCGCGCAAACCCTTGGTAAGCCTTTCCTGATTCTCTCYCCTTAAGACTCAAACTAAYACATACTAATAGATCAAATCGCACGTCAAGTCGAAGACCCCGGGCTCCGACACGCAGACAAAACGCAAGTCGGGCTCGAGCTCTGCACCCGACACGCCGCCGAGTTCTTCGGCTTCTATATCTGCCGCTTCGTRCTGACCGACATCGGGATGCTGCTCGACAAATTCATCAAGCGCGGGAGCGAATGGGTTCTTGTTTGATACTTATTACTGTCTTATACCCCCTTTGTACAATTGTTTTCTTTTCATTTTGGAATACCTTACACTCGCTACATTTTAACAACAGAAGTGAAGGGAATATGATGTTCATGACCTGGCGCTTTTTTTACCTTTTATATCACATATTTGTCTGGGGGGATTTTTTTTGATACCATTATTTAGCTGCTGACTGCCCTGGTATTATTTGCATGAGATGGATGGCATCATTTGTATAGCAAGCAAGCGAGCGAGCATGGCGTGTCTTCTATAGAGAGGTACCTAAGAAATGGGATTTCTTTTAAGGTCTAGGCAGGGGATGGGCTGTATATTTGTGGAGGATTGGGAAAGTAAATGATATGTGGATTCTACTACTTTGATGTTCTCACCGTGACTCGATGCAATATGATTGACCTCCAATCCCATCCCGTCCCCGATTAAATGAGGCGTCCAGGGGCACTTCAATTTAATTTGATCTTATCCTCCCGCCTGCATAAGAAAATGGTCACGTTAGCTGCGCGCCCGAACCATTGGTGTGAGAAGTTTTGTTGCACGTCGCATGACTGCGCGACCCAAGTCAGGAGGCGGATAGTCACGTAACATCATTGGGTGGGTTTCACGTTCTCAAGTGGGATCAGTGATGCTATAGGAATTGCTTCAAAATGTATAATCTCATTGCGAGTAGCTCCCCAGTCAGAAAGAACTTTTCATAGTGTATCATTCGTTCATCCTTGAACCCCCACTGTCACACACGCGCTCACTGCATCTTTTCGTGCGTTGCCATCAGCGAACCTATGATGCGTCAGTGCATACAGGACTTTTTAGAAAGACAAAGGAGGGCAACTTACCAATAAAAGTGGTAACCAAACGCCCCCGAACTTGGCAAATATCCTCTGGCACCAACCAAATCGTGGCTCCCATCTTTCGTGCAATACTGATACTTAGCTTCGCGTTCATATACGCATCATCGTCCGTCCGTCCAGGGGTCACAAGCTCGTAATCAACATAACTGCTCTTCATGCCATTCAGCACATCCAACAGGAAGATACCAGTACCAATCGCTTGGTCCTTGAATGAGCGAATGGAAGAGTTCTTTCCGCCTTTGCGAGACATGTCATTGGCCCATTTCACCATCTCCGCATCCGAGATCTCACGCTTTCCTAGCCGCTGGGCAAGCGCAGAGAGAGTCTCAGAGATGTCTTTGCGCATGAGTTGCCAGACCAGGCCAAGGGTAAGAGTGCGCTGGCCGTCAGTGATATCTGCGCCCTGGACACCTACRAGGGAGAAGCGGTTCTGCTTGCCAAGCTCGATAGCGTAGTTTGTATTTTCGACAGCTTTGAAGCGCGACATCTCGCCGCCATTTGCGGGGGCTTTGTTGACATGGCGCCAGTTGACAGAGCCTTTTACWACCTTGTCGTAAGCTTGTAGGAGGATGGTGCCGTCGCGGAGGTCGTCGAAGAGGGAGTTCACAGCGGGTTGGACGTCCAGACTGTTAAGCCAGAGGGTGAAGACTCGTGCTTCTCGCTCGCCTTCTGCGTCGAAATCGTCGACTTGGAGTTTTTCTTCTTCGGTGATTGGGTCTAATGCTGGCCAGGTGTTGAACAGATTTGCAACGAACGCCAAGTTCAGCTTGGGATTTCCTGCCACAAGAGAAGAGGGGGTCAAGAATTTCCGGCATCCGAGRGTATCCGCATTTTGCAATACTTTTTCTGCTCTTTGCAAGAGATCTCGTGTTTGAAGAGGTCCGCGGGTACAGTGCTCTGGCGCAATTTGAGCCAACAGGACAGTGTAGTTTTCCGCATCTTTCACGTCAGAAGAGAAGTTCTGTACTCTGTAGAATGTTAGTCCAATCTATTCGCGCTTCTAAAATGAAATCATACCTGCGGGGCCAATTTGCTGCCTTCAGGTGGAAATTGAACCATCTAAGCAAGATCTGCTCCGGAGGTAATCTCAAGAATTGCTCCAGAGTCTCATCTTCTTCKAGGAGTCTGTACAACTCAGGGTGTAATTTAATGTCAATCTTGCTCAGCAGACCTCTTCGGATAATCTGCCAAATCAGACCTAAGATCAAATGCTCTCGAACCTCGATGATATCCCCACTTCCAATGTTAACTACTGAGCATCCAATACCCTTTGCTGATTCAATAACAATGTTGTTGTTCTCCGTCATATGGAAAGCATTTAGTTTCTTGATCTTCTTTCCCTCGCGGTTGAGTACACGCTCGTCAATAGTATCTGCTACCGAATCGTTGATGAGCTTCGCCAACACAAGTCCATCCTTGCACTCGTCGAACATCTCGAAGGTATCTGTGGGGAACGGTAGGCGGTTTCCAATGTCCGGATCGCCGGCAAGGACCGCGTTGATATGGCGRGTGAACTCGGTTCGCTCATCTTCGTTGATGGTATGGGTGACGTTCGCAGAAGAGCCTTGGACTTGAATTCGTCCACTAACGCTTCCCTTCGAGGCATGTCCACCGCCTGTTTGTTGAGATACCGGTCCACTCCGGGCAGGGGATTTGGGACCTGCAGACATGCGCTGCTGGGCGGGAGAGGAGTCGCGGAGCTTCGAGACGAGCTGGAAGATGGAATTAGCTCAAGGTCAAACAAAATATACTTTCGATTTCAACTTACACCAACATAGTCATCCAACTCGACCCTCCTGGAAGAGTCCAGCTCGACCTCCTTCAGGGCCTGTCTAACGACATCGTATGGCTGTCTCTCGCTTGCTTGGGTCGCCTTAATTGCAGTAGCCTCATCGATGTATCCCTTGTCATCTACGTCGAGCTTACGGAAAGCATCCTGGAGGCCGAAGATCTCGTCTTGCTGGAACTGAGGGTACTTCCTGCGCCACAATGTCAGATCCTCTCATCGCACAGAGCTCTGGAGACGCTTCAAAATACCTCTGTAGCTTGATCACATTCATATTTGCGCTCTATGTAGGAGGCGAGAAGGGGTCGCGAGGCTTCAGTAATGCTCGTAAGATAGGGGGGAGGTATTGGTCAACAATGCGCTGAGGCGGGGCAGATTGATATTGTTTGAAGTTGATAGTCGCCGGGAAAAGATCTTTGTTCCACAACGGCCTGGTGGATATGGAGAAATTGCAAAARGAATGATACGTTACTATTGCGGTTGGCTTTTGGATTTGAGGAAAGAGTATGATTTTCTGGGGTACGAGGAGGAAGGAGTTGCTCGTCCGCGCCAATCTTGGAATCCCMAGCGACCCCGCCACGATGCRCACTTCGTCACCCTTCCATGCCCAGCCCGACTTCCATCCTTCAGACAACAACAGAGCGGGTCGCATTCAGCCTTAGGAGCCACCTCGCATTCGTRCCCCAAAAGGAATTCTACCATCTACATCCTCGACTAATCCAATAGGAGCTCCAAGAATTATTAATAGACTTTTCTCCCAAACTCTGCAGCCTCTTGCTCGCCTTCCGCTGACGACGTCCTCGACCAAAATCTTCGTCACACCAATCAGGCAGCGAGGCAGAGGCAGAGGCATCCATTCTACAAAAAGTCCAAGATCACTGGCAGCGCATGCAAGGGAACAGTCCAATTTATGACTTCCTTCTCTCTACCGTCTCCATATCCGCAGCTGCAAARGGCCTCGTTACCTCCCGTCTTACTCTCACTCGCAACCACGTCAATTCCAGAGGTACCATCCATGGGGCAGTGAGTGCCACATTAGTAGATTGGAGTGGGGGACTGGCGATTGCTTCAAGTGGCTTGTCCACAACGGGTGCGAGCGTTGATATACACGTCTCGTACATTGGCACGGCGAAGGTTGGGGAGACCATTGAAATCGAGGCCACCACGAACAAAGTGGGACGATCGATGGCGTTCACAACTATTCGGATCTACAAGGCTGACCAGCCTGAAGCTATGATTGCCACGGCATCCCATACGAAGTACGTGCGGCAGTCGTGAACATGGACATCCTACAATGTCCCACGGTTGGTGGAAGATTGAGGAGAGGGCTTCACCTCTACTCTTGAGAGGATCCATCTCAATGCGAGCCATATACGCCATCTTCTTTGAGCCTGGCATGGCCATCGTTCCTCCCTTGAATGCTCGGGCTCACTCGGATGGCGGAGAACAAACTCCTTTGCTTTAGCTTTAGATACCCATCCGTTGAACTGTGACAGAACGGGTAATTCGCAAATAGTAGACAAAAGATAGAATTCAGACCTAGATTTACAGACCAGAATCATACCAATATCTTCAAATAAGTACGAGTGTGAAGGTGAATGAATTTAGCGGCAGAAGAAGAAAGGRGGCAAGAGCGATCAAGCGAGGAAATTTTCCGCTTTCAAAAAGACTTCACTCGCCTCCTTTGCTCCTGCTCTTGACAATTGCAGGCGTAACACCAAACAATCTCCTCCACAATGGATACGTGCAAAATYTGCTCGGAGGAGCTGACGGTCGATCTCGAGCCGCCGGAGATGACCAACAAGGGCAGTGGCGAGGGTAGTGGCGAGGAAATTGCACTGGCGCAGACAAYTCCTGACGATCTGCTTTTGAGTTGCGGATGCCACTTTCATTGGTATGCAAGATTTTCTACATGAGTCRAGTYTGCTTGAGCTTGCTGGGTCCTTGAATTTATTTTGCTATCCTTTCTGCGTTCTGAAGCTCCCGTGCSATGGCATTTCTATTTCTGATTTTTTGCTGGTGAAAGTCAACGTCAACCGGTGGCTTGGACCCYAGCACCTGACTATGGCCCGAAAGACTTCTCCAGATAGACGGTGKTAGTTCTAGTAGCCATTTCTAGATTCTCTGGAAGCTGTGACCAAATTTAATGATTGTTCTGAATTCTTTGCTTGTTTTGGAGACATCGATGTTCGGAATGTGAATTCAGGCTACAGCTGCCACAGACGTTTGTGCGCACAAGAGAGATCATGGCTGATTTGGGCACCACAGGCAATGTCTCCTGGACCAATCATCCGTCGTCGCTTTCTCCTTTCTATGTCCTTCATGCTCTTCATCTATCGCTATGCAACCAGCCGGGCCTTCAGCAGCAAACACTCTGGCCCCTCAAGTATTCACTAGATATCACAACGAAGGTGGCATTCAAGAGAATCTCGACATTTTCCCCATGATCAAGGAAGAGGCCYATCTAGAAGCTAATCCGACAGAAAGACCGGCACGGGCATTCCTCACCATGTGCGCCGAAGGAGATACGGCTGGAATCGTTGAGCTTTTGAACGCTGTCCGCAAGGACTCGGATGAAGGTGACATGTCATCAGCAGACATCTTGCGCTACCAAGACCCGTTCGAAGGCAAAAAGACCGGCTTACACATGGCAATCGAGAAGACTCAAGAACAAGTTGTTTGGCTACTGCTCTGGTTAGCGTCACGCTTACCTGACAATGTCTTCCCGGCGCAGGTGGTCAAGGATGCTGGGGRAGCGAAGCTTGTAAGGGAGACTGCGGGTAAGAGGGATGATATCAGAGCAATTCGAGATGAGCAGCACCAAACAGCGGAGGAGCTGGCGAGGAACAAGGGAGGGCCGTTGGCTTGGTTGGCTGAGGCAGGCGTTCTTACAGCTTAATGGCTCACTCGGAGCGGGCATAAGGAGTCGGTCAATGACTGATTTCAAAGATTTGGAGGGTRTCACAAGTACAAGATCCCGCGCTTACATTACCGATTGTCACGRTGAACCTCAATGGTGAAAGCATCGACACCACGGGCTCGGTATCCAGCAYTTTTCCGCTGTGGAGCAAATCGCGGGTGAAGCCGCTCCTGCATCGTTAGGTGCATTCTGAAGCTGCGCCGGCAGCTTCGGGGATCGAGAGGCTGTGTGACAYCACCTTTGGAAGAAGTATTGTATCATGAGAACAACTGAGCYCCGAAAACTAAAAAGTTAGATCTCTATCTCCTGTTGGCTATGAGCAGKGTCTTTTATCTTTGCTGTGTTGYGCTGTGATTCAAAAAAAAAGGAAGGCTGGTCGTGTCCCAAAATAGATGAAGTAAGATCTTAGAACAAAGTCTCGCGCTGGATAGGACAAGCGGCACTAATTTGGATGTCCCAGTC